>PVLD010017297.1:0-42338 GCA_004027595.1 Dinomys branickii | reverse complement strand
GCTTCCTGGCCTCCCCGGTTGGATAGCTCCCACCATGCCCTTCCCCGAGGAGCCCACTGCAACCAGGAGCCAAATAAGCCCCTCCCCCATGAATCCTGGGGCACAGGAAGACCCCCCCACAGGAGGACCCCACCACAGGAGGACCCCCCACAGGAGGACCCCACCGGACTGGTTTGGTCAGATAGAGTCAAGCTCACCCAGCTGCGTCTGATGGCTGCTAACTGATGACTGGATCATTGTGGTGGCTACTCTAGGCTGTGCCTAAATTGTACTTCCACGGACTGCCACTGAGCCTTCAAACTCATGTTTGCCACCACAAAGCTATACTGATTCAAAAATAGAAAGAAAAATCTCAAAGCCTTTCAATATCACATAATCATTTGAACACACTGAGCCAGTGCTGAGTTAAAATGATCTTTACATGCAAGTGGCGAGAGACGGTGTGGGACGGCTACCCCTCCGGTGCCCACAGAACGTGCTTCTTTCTTTCAGCGAGGATTTTAGCATGCCCTGCTTGTTTGTGATTAAGGACTTGCTAGCAATGCTAATTACACTTTGTCTTTTTATCTAGGCAGAGTCCAATTATAATATGTAAAGAGGGATAGTGGGAGAATATGACTTGTTCTTCAAATATGAGACTGCATCGCATAGTAAGTTCTTATCCTGTATGTGCTACCTTCAGGCCTTCCCATGAGGTCATCGATAAGCCAAAGACCTCAATGTGCTGGCTGAGAAAGCAGCTGATAAATTAGCTGTTATGTCTTCCTTCTGTTTGATTTTCTTACCCACTAAAAAAGAATTGCCGCTTTTTCCCAACTTTAACCTCGAGTGGTAGTTGTGAAAATTCTAAAGATTATGTCATAATCGCAAAATCAATGTTAATTTTGAAAACATTGCCTAGTGTTAGTCTTAGGAAAATAGCCATTAGGTACTGTGCTTTGGTATAACTGAGTGTCTCTGGAAATTGGCCTTCTCTTCCCTGGCCACCCCCAAGAAGCTGTTCCAAAGTCCACAACTGGAGTCATTCTTTTCAGGCTATAAAAGTTAAAAGTTAAATTTCAAGTAGCCCTGGGAAAGACATGAGGTCCCGCCCTTTAAGTACGAGCAAGGCCCTGAGCTCTTCGCGTGGAAACAGCAACTGGGACGCTCAGGCAGAGACTGGTCCGTGCTCTGACCACATAGGAATTCCAGAGAACTTTTAAAAATCACCTACAAGGGGCCTTATTTCATAGGCTGTGAAATTAAGGAAACATTGAGTACAGCGAAAAATGCTGATGTAATTTTGCACATTTCGAAGTTATTATGTATGGCTTTCTGATAATATTCCAAAGTACTGTACGCACGAATTACCCACTTGCTCCATTTGTGCTGGGTTAGCCACCCACCGCTGGCTATTTCTTTCCACATCATCATCCTTAACAAATGTTAGCATGTAAGAAAAATACATCCTATTTTTCATGACAAAAACAAAGCCCCACTTCATTCAAACAAAAGTCAAGGCGAAACGGAGGCAAACACCGTGCTGCCGCATCTTAATTATCGGAGAGCACATGGGCGTGGGTCACTCATACGGCAGACCATCTAAACGTCCCTCACACATAGGGAACCTTGTCATTCACGCCAAGCAAGAGGAGGCCCTTCCAAGCTCAGTGAAAAGTAGGAACCGCAGAACACTTTAAAAGAAATAGGTGTGAAGAGTTCAAATGAATTCTAATGGAATTTTTAAAAATCACACAATTTCTTTTACAGAGGCCCATGTGTTATGTATATCACAAATATGAATAGTTTATTTCTTTTTTAAGAAGCATCTCCAACAGTTTATTTCAATCAAAGAATCCATTTGCTTGCCTCAACATTATTGGAAATAGTGCTTAAATGAATATATTATCTCTACCACTTTTCCCACCATAAGGGCTGAAGAAAACTTTAGGAATGGAAACAAACCACAGTGTACTTGCACACGTTAAAAAATAAGACTTAAAACAGCAAAATAAAAAGCTATCAAGAAGAAATAATGTACATTTATCATCCAAATGGCTGAAGTACATAGAGATGGGGAGAAAACACGAAGCAGTTGTGTGACATAACATGTAATGTTGCAATATCAAAAATAGAGCTGGAAACAGTGTCCACGTGAACTATCAGATGCATCGTCGTTTCTCAAACACTCCAACTGTGCTGTGAAAGCCTGGATTCACTTAGCTGTGTTGGCTATGTGGCAAGAAATTTGGAATGCTTATCCAATTTTGCTTTAACGAATGAATACAAATATTTGTAATCTGAAAAGGCAATTTGCATGTAAATGACTAATGGATTCTCTGTCAGATTTCACTCCAGGATCACCAGCCCCAGTGCACACACACTCCCCTAGCAGTGCCTCTTTGCATAGTAGATTATCTTTCATGAGGGCCGTAAAAATTTCTCAGTATTCTGAAAAATGCACCTGTTAGGTAGGTGTAGACATTAGCAGGCCTGAGTGACAAAGGGGGTCCTGAATAGTGTGTTTTGCCAGGTATGGTTAAATGAAGAAACACAGACTTCAGTACATTAGATATTTATAATAACATGTTAGGACTTAGACCCAAAGCAACCCCATGGAGCACAGTGACATTTTACAACTGTACATTGTGCACATCAAGTACAACATAGAACCATTTCCAGAGCAAGACACGCAGCATGCCTGGCTGCCATAACCTGTGGTCCAATGATATCTCAAAGAGAAACATTCTTTAAAGAACCTCCTGCCTTGGGCTGAGACTGGATTTATATTTCCTTTCGTAAGTTTCTTACATGTTAAGCCCCCTTAAGGGATAATGACCATCTGAAAAGAATAAGGAAGATATTTTGCAATTCCAAAACAGCTGCTAAGAAAAATACAGTAAGTGCATACATCATGTAGAGCAATGATAATTACTATAGTTCCCTGAACCCTAATAAGGCAGGAGATTGAGGTGTGGACAGCAGGCTGGGGAAGTGAGCGTGACCTGTCAATCACTGAGACCCAGGACCTGCATATAGAAAGCTATAAGCTCTGCACTTGGGACCAAAACCCGAAGTGCTATCTTCAATTCTTCCAAGAACTCATGTGGGGTTTTGAGAGAAAGGCCTAGATCTGATGTTGGCCTGCGGGGTGAGAGCTACAAAAGACAGATGCCACGAAGCTGGTGGCCACTGTAAGCTTCCTAAATGGCCTGCTCTTACGCTATAGAGTGACTTATTTTCTACCTTTAATTGCCCCACACTCCCACTGCAAAGTGTATTTCTTTTCCTACTTTAATACCTTTAATAAATGTAAAATCTTGCTACTTTTTTTGCTTGTCTTGACCAATTTTTTTGTTCAGAACAGCAAGGGCCTAGGAGGAATCTCTACAAGTTCCTAGCGCCCCAGAACCTCATTAAAACTAGGAATGACTCTCCCACATTTAAAAAGGTATCCAAACTTGCACTTGGTACAGATGCCTATGCTACATTACCAAGCTGCTTACGTGAAGGCGTAAACCTCTTTATATCTGCATTACAATAAAGTCTGCATTTGCCAGGCCTGGTGGTACACACCTGTCATCCCAACTCTCAGGCGAGGCTGAGGCAGGTGGATCGTAAGTTTGAGCCTGGTCTGGGCAACTTAGTGATTTAGCAAGATCTTGTCTCAAAATAAAATTAAAAACATACAGAGATGGAGCTGAGTCTGAAGGCCGTGAGTTCAATCCTCAGTACCACCAAAAAAAAAGAGAAAAAGAAGAAGAAAAAACTCTGCTATGGCTTGTGCACAGCCACCTATGTGCCTTGACTGAATTACATCATCATAAAAAATGCAAAGGACCGAGAACAAGGGCTAGTTTCTCCTGGAATAGGGATCCAGATTCTCACTGACGCATCTACTTATAGTTCAGGGTATTTTTCAATGACATATAATTCTGTAAAATTCTTAATTCTTCTAATGATAATTTGAAACAGCTTGTTTAAAACTCCATATAATAACAAGCTCTAAAGGCTTAACCACACAAATAGCTAGTGATTTGTTCTTGCTGCATTTATTGTCGTAGAACAGTTGAGTGGCTGAGATCTTCAGTATGATAACTCATTGCCCTCAATTTATAGATACAAACTCTTGAACCAAAGCAGCCGCACAGGGGCAAAGCCATGGAAACTATCCCCTCAGCCCTTGTCTTTCTACTATCTGCCTGCTTCCAAAACTAAGCAAAGACCCTACAATACAGCAAGCACCTTCTAAAATCTCAGGTATTGCTACAGACATTCCTCATTTAAAGACCAAGTGCCATTCCAAGACTAGTTTGATAAGTGAATTGGTCACTAAGTAAGGGATTGTATATGACTTGTAAGTTACAATATTCAGAATAAAGAAATGATCAAAAGAAACACCAACCTGATGACTTTGCTTTTATTTGAATAACTCTTACACGCAGTAATGTAATGTGTAACCACATAGAACTACAGTAGTGTACTGTGCAGTACAATCGGCAAAAATTACAGTGCTATTTAAACAAAATATAGTGTATAAAAAAGACACTAAGTGTCTATGAACAAGATGTACAGCACTTTGCAGAAAAGATCATAAGTTCAGACAGTGGGTCATTAGTCTGAACAGTCATCATAAAGGGGTAAGTCATTGAAAGAGAAGTATCTGTACATTCATTCTATCCTGTTGGCATTCCTCATTCTACTTGAACTATTTCAACAAATCGCCCAAATGTTACATGAGAATAAATCAGGCATGCAGGAACACAGCACAGCCCCTGGAGTCTGCCCACAGCGGACTAGGGCAGCATTTGAGGTTGATACTCCGGTGGCGGCTCATTTGTCCTGTGAGCCTCACAAATTTGTAGAGACTACAAATGTACATATATGGGTGGGGTGTCTATACACTGGCACAAAAACTGTACAAATTTAGAAACACAGTTACTAACTAGAGAAAGATAACCTTAGCTTGATGGGAATCAAAAAGGACAAGCAATAATATAAGTTGGGGATGAAATGTAACAGATTGCTTTCCCCGCACTGAGGGCCAGCGTAGTGGCAGTGTCGGGGGCAGGCATGGGGCACAACACAGCGTTAGAGAAACCACAAAGTTCAGAGACCCATCTGTGCAGTTTCCTTCACGCTGCAGCATAAACCCTACCAAACTTTCTTAGAGTATAAGGGAAGGAGGGAGGGGGAGAGGAGCAAAAGAGAGAAAGGGAGGGAGAAAAAGCTCAAAGCTAGGTAAACTAATTTCCCTTGCCTACTTGCACATAAATTGCAGATCAAATTCTTTGGCAAACATCATTTAGTTGCCACAGTCTTTTATTACGAAGAATGACCCTTCCCTTGCACTCCCCTGCTCAGCTGAGCTTTCTGTGATACTCCTCATAGTGGCAGCTGATGTCTCTGTGCCACGCCATGAAGTCCCTCAGATGCCAACTGGATGAAAATTATTCGATTGCAAATATTTTTATATCCAAATTTTGTTAATAATAAAAGTTTGAAGTCTCAAACAGAGGTTTGGAGTAATATACACAGGAATGCAAGACCATCTGCAAGTGGAAGCTGTGCAAGACGGTAGCCAAAGACGAGAGCCCCAGAGGTCGCAGAATGAAGACGGAAAAAGCAAACTCAGCTCACTGCTGGTACTGCGACCAGTTCACGGCAGACTGTTCAAATACAGCAGGGCTTGGATTTCTACTTTCTTAATTCCTTGGCAAAAATATTACACTTACTGTCATTTTAAACTGATCAGTGCTTTTGTTCTGTATTGATTCACCACCAGCTTTATAAAGAAAAGAAAATATAGACCTGCATTACAAAAATTACTTAGGGTTTGGGTGTGGTAACACATGTAAGTTAAGACCTAAAAAAAATATTAGGAAAGGAAAAGAAGTTGGTCAGCTACCTTTGTTCTCTAAATTCAGCTCTTTCCAAAATATAGACAAGCAAATGAAAAGATAGGCCTAATTAATTAAATGTAAATACACTTTCTTTTTTTTGGTAACAGGAATCAAACTCAGAACCTTGCACTTGCCAGGCAGGCACTTGTGCCGCTGAGCTATAACCCCAGCCCAAAAGTGCACTTATAAAAGAGCATATATTCATTTCAAGAGAAAAAAACAGCAAAAACAAAAACTAAACCCAGCAGTTCTCTCAATAGTAATAAGCATCCTAAAACCTTTTAAAAATCAAAGTTTGGTAAAGAGAAAAGAAGTTTGTATAACACAAATATGTTCTCACCTCTTAACTTCAAATTCACAGGTACGTAAAACAGTTTTAGTCACAGCTACTATTCTGAGGGAGTAGAAAGAAGTACACTAGCAAAATCGAGATTCCTGACAAAAAGTATATAAAGCTGTGAATGTGCTGTGCGTGGTGGCACACACTTGAAACTCCATCTAATTGGGAGGCTGAGGCAGGAAGATTGCAAGAGCAAGGCCAGCTTGGAAATCTTAGGTAGATTCTGTCTTAAAATTAAGACTTTTAAAAAGAGCTAGGGGTGTAGCTCCATGGTCATGTTTGTCTAATATGTGCAAGGCTCTGGGTCCAATCCCCAGCATCAGCATCAAAAAAAAAGGAGCCTGGCAAGTGCAAGGTCCTGAGTTCAGATCCCAGTACCAAACAAAAAACCAAGAAAAGAAACAAAACAACATCAACAACAAACACCAGCAATGTAATAATTTCAATTTATAGAACACCCAACAGAATTTAAAAAGTTATTATATATTAGACAATTTACAGCATATATCTGACACTGGATTACTGCTGTATCTTATGCTAAATGCAAAACTGGGAGAAAAGATACTAAATAACCATTTCCTCTCATGATTACAAAATTCACAGTATCTGAAAAAACTGAATTAAGGGGCTGTTAGTTGAATTTTCAAGTGTAGTAAAAGGTGGAAGGTTAACTTTCAACTTATTTTCCTTTTCCACTGTATCGATGGTAGTCAAGCATACAATTATTATCCTTAATTATACTGGCCCATAACTTACATGTTTTAACATTATAAAGTACTAGATTTACCTCAAATCATCCCATGTCAAAATGAAATCAAATCATCTTCTACCATACAGGACACTCCCCTGAACCAATATCCAATGGAACTACATTTGCCTCCAGCAGTTGACATCTATAATTCATTTTAATTGTTCACTTATTATTCACTGCTAAGAAAAATATCTGAATTAGTCTAGTTCAAAACAAGAGCATCCTGTGACTAGGCACCTACCCATTTATGCTGGGGTGTAGCTCAGTGGCACAGTGCCTGCCTGGCAAGCACAAGGCCTTGAGTTTGATTCCCAGTACCAAAAATCTACCAGTTCACACTGTGCTAATTAGAAATTTATAACACTTATAAATTATTCCTTTGTTTAAAATATTACATGATATCATGCTAAGGAAAAATTCTATCTGTGATTAAATTATGGGTTACTAAAAATATATACATATAACCCTAGCAGAAACTTCAACAAATTGTGTGTTCATGAACCATCCACATATAAACAAAAGGTGGTTGCCATTTTATTATACAACTGTGAGGGATAAAATTAAAACTGAGGGTTGGGGATGTAGCTCAGTGGCGCAGTGTCTGCCTGGCAAGCGCAAGGTCCTGCATTCATTTCCCAGTACCAAACATAAAAGTAAAAAACTAAACCTGAATACTTACCCTCTCATCTGTCTCCCCGAGCACGTACCACCGAAGCGGCAATGAACATGCTAATTATTCCTCTGACCCCTTGCCCAGAGGGATTCCTTACTGACCCTGGTAAACACTGCATATAATGCAATAAATGTATAATGAAGGAATAAAATTTATCCTTGCCCCTCTGTAAGAATCAGTATTTCCTACTCTGTGTCCCCCCTGGTAATTCTAATAAAAAATATTCAGGATGAAAGTGCATATGTGACTTGTAGGGAAAGACAATCTCATTATATTACAGGTCTGCATATGACAACATTTTATTAATATTGTGCCAACTGGCAGGAGGAAGGAGAAGTGAGAGGAGAAGGTGCTGTTCCAGAGAAGTAAAACGTTAAAGAAACAGAGGTCAGCACTGCTTGGTTTTCTCCCATCAGTGTGTTCACCATGTAGAAAGCAGTTCAAACCACTGTTCATAAGTGCATCACTAAGTATCTGTTCACTACGCAGACTGAAGACCTCGTTCCCTACAAGTTCACTTAGAAAAACAATTTTTAAACTAGAGTTAAGTCGTTTTTACTTAACAACTAAACTAACTTTGGTATTCTCCACAATTATAGAATTGTTCATTCCAGAAATAAATCTGTCAGTAATACTCGCCTGCAGACAGCACCTAAAACAAGAAAATACGCTCTATCAGTCAAGCCAGGGTCCAAATGCTACTCATCTAGATGTGGGGTAGCTTTCGGTTAACTTTTTCATTAATGTTCACCTCAATCAGCAGATGGACATCAAAGTGGACGGCCTACTACACAGCAGCCCTCAGCCCACATGTCCATCATCTCTATTTGAATTAAGAGATTTGCAATGGAAAGGGTTGAGGATGCAGCTCCGTGGCACGGTGCCTGCCAGGCAAGCACGAGGTCTTGAGTTCGATTCCCAGTTCCAAAAAAAAATACTAGAAAAAAGAGATTGGAGGTGGACAGGTGCAAATGAGCAGATGAGCATGACATGACAAAAATCCATATCTGTGCAACGTTCTGCTATGACTTGGACCTTAAATGTCCACCTAAGGTGCGCATGCCAGCTAAGGCTTGCTTTCCTGTAGTGCTGCTGGGAGGTGGCGGGAGCTTTGGGGCAGGTGCGGCTTACCAGAGGAAGTTAGGTCATGGTTGGGAGCGATGCCCTTGAGGAAGATGCTGGGACCCTAGCTCTTTGCTCTTTGCTTCTTTGCTGCCATGAGGTGAGTAGCTTCACTCTGTCACTGTCTTAACGTTGTCTCGACACAGGCCCAGAGTCAGTGGAGTCAAGAAACCATGGGCTGAAACCTCTGAAACCATGAGCCCAAGTAAACTGCTCCCCCGCTACACTGGTGATTTCGGGTATGTTGTCACAGTAGTCAGCAGCTGACCAGCACACATTTCCTCTCAGTAAACTCTCCAGTTTTATCATTTTCCTGCCTGTATTACTCATCAATCATTAGCCACCTAAGATTGAATTCACTTGGTTGTTTGTAGAAAGGGGGAATTCCTATCACCGTGCCAAGTAAGCTGCCCCACCTGACATGTCACCCTGACACCGGAAAAGTTACTGTCCTTCATGTGCAGGAAGCACTAATGTAAAGAAATGTTGGGGAAACCAATAAATTGTCTGTCAGTGCTTCCTGTAGAGATGGGAAAGTAACCTGGCTCACATTCAGTTCATGAGCATGTTCTAGTGAACTAAGCTATTGTTATGGCACATTGGTGAAATAAATACCAGTGGGTGCCATTTTTTAGGCTACTAAAATGTTGCCATCAGCCTGCTCCTAAGCCAGCAGGAGGAAGTCATAGAATGTTGGCCCCGGACCAGCTCATCACCCACCAGTATGCATTTCAGGAAGGTTGTTATGGCTTCCATGGGGTTTCCGGGAGTATGAAAGAGCTTTCCACATTCAAATTACCTTACCTTCCCCTTAGAAATGTATATTCCATTTCTAATCCAGACAGGAGAGCTACTCAAGGCTTTGAGGCTAGAGCCTAGGAATGAGGATTTCACCAAGTTCCCGAGTGACTCTAGTAGTCATGACAAGCACAGGTGCTCTGGGCTGACTCAAGAGTACTTCAATCCACAGAAGGATTCTTTGTGTGTGTGGCGTGTGTGGTGTGTGTATGTGTGTGCGTGTGTGTGTCTGTGTGTCTGTGTGAGAAATCAAGCTCAGGACCTTGCACTTGCTAGGCAGGCCCCTGTGCCGCTGAGCTATACCCCCAGCCCCAACAGAATGATTCTTTAGCACTATTTGCAAGTTCCCTAAAGCCAGAGCCCAGGCATCACCTTCCACGCTCTCTGACATGTGAGCCCTGAAACCTCCACGCCCTGCCCAGCCCACCTGAAACCCCCACCCTCCCCTTCAGGTTGGCTTCAGCCAACTCCCCACCAAGGAAGCTCCAACCTCCGCCTTTCTCCGGATGAAGTTAGAAACTTGACTCTAACCACCAGTTTACTTTGTAAAGGAAGGGTCATATTACCATATATTGTTCCTTTCTTTTGCCCTCATTTTCTATAAAGAAAAAAAAAGCAATTTTTTCAAGTATAAGAGACTGGAAATAATGTTCATTGTACTAAACATAATTCCCCTTTTTCTCTCTTCCTCTTAGACTAGTCCCTGAGCTACCAAATGAGAGTTATTACACAACACAGATATTTCTCCATGGCATATAAGAAAAGAAACAGAGCAAAATGAGCTGTGAGGTGAAAATATACAGATTTTTCTCCTGCAGTACTTGTGAAACGCCTTTGGAATCTTCAACAGTAAATTTTAGGAACTCCTTACAAAAATTTAGTTAAAGAAAAAAAATGCTTTTGCCAGCATCCATCACAGAGCAAATGCTCCATGAGTCATTATGAGACAAATTTGTTTTGTACATATCCCCAAAGCTGGAAAAGTCCTTTCAATTGATCTGTTCAAAACTGCTTTTCTACAAAGGAGAAAAACCAAAGCTCTAAGAGTTAAGAGTCTTATCCAGAGCCAGAAGAGCACCAGTGTTTTTAAAGGCACAATTCAATATTCTTTCATCACTCCATAACACCTTTCACATGCAGTTTTTAGACATGTAGGAAGAAGAAAGCTACAAGGCTCACAATACAGGCCCATCATCTCAAAGGTACGGGTTATACCTCACCAGACTGGCAGGATACACGGCAGACAGGAGGCTTTGGGCTACCAAGACTGAGCCTGTTAAAGGAATTCAGTAATCACATAGTCAATTACTTCCCTTTTTTTCTGTGGTGGTGGGAGGGCATTTATCTTCTTCTTGGGCACTTTCTTTTGTTTTTCTTTAATTCAACCACCTTACGCACAACAATTATGCAATATTTGGGGTTTTCTCTGATGAGAATAACCCAGAAATGTAAAGGCACTGAAGAGATGTAAAGGTCTGGCCGCCTCAGGGGGGTTGGCTGGTAGAGAATCCAAGGATAAGCTACTCTCTCTGTTAGACATATTAACTGATCTCTGTGTATGAAAAAGAGCAATCGATCATTATAACTTTTAAAATTTTGAAGCCCCTTTTAAAGTATATTTTATGCAATTCCTATACATGTATTTCTTAATGATTCTCCATCTTCACCTATTTATAAAACAGAATAACTAGAAGATAAAATTGTCAACGTGTGGTACACGAGACTTTACTACAAATAATTTTCTTAAAGTAAATAAAAAGTCAGTGGCAGGGCTCTTCGCTTAATAGCGCCTCGAATTTTCTATGGCCACATTGGCATTCCGTCCGTGAAACAGGAGTACAGAGATGACTTCATTCCCCAGGATGAAGGATGATTGACCTTAACCTTCCCATCGCTTTCCTTTAACTCAAAGCACTGATGCAATTGAAGGCACAGATAAATAAAGTCTCTGTAGGAAAGAACGGCGGTACGGAAGCCTATCTCCAAATTACCCCCAAAGACACGGTACAGCATGTTTCAGGGATCCAGTTCACTAAGTGCCTGTTCCACAGCTTGGATGGAAAGCTACCGATATATTTTGTAAAGGAATTCAAGTTTTGGTGGACATAGGCTTTTCTTCTCTATTTTAGGTGGAGGAAAAAAAAGCCCAGTATTAAACAAAACCCTCACAATTACAAGTGAAGCATTGCTTAGAGCAGATTATTCCTTTACTTTATATTTAGTAGTGATGCTTTTGTTACCATAAAACTGAAACAGCTCAGCAGCTTTCTTGCTGCCAATTAATTCTGGTTTTCCATAAATACAGGTGCACAGCAGCGTTACTGGAAACCTCATTTGACTTTGTCAGGGAGCTTTTCACGAAGATAGCTGCTAAGCCCATCTCTTGCCCTCTTTTTCCTTCCTTCACTGACGGTACTCACCGCGCTGTGTCCGGAGCGCGGACTTCTCTGTAGCTTGGCCTGGGAATTTTGGCATACTTTTTCAAATACAGATCAATGGTGGGACAAGGCAAAAGTTTTATCATATTTTTCCAGATCGGGGTCTACAGACAGGAGCCTGCAGGCTGGCATGTTAGAATCGATATTTCTCTTTCCAAAACAAATGATGAGCGACGCTATCTTCGCCTTTGCTTTGCCTCTTTTAGGAAACTACAGCAACTGCCAAGAGGCAAGGTGACCCCGCGCGCGACCTTACCCCCAGCACACACGTTCCATCCAAAGCATCTGCACATTCGGGAGTGCTTGGGCGCTGACACACACACACACACACACCCTCCCCCCCCCACACACCAGAAAACACAAAAGTATGCAGGAAGCCAGTGCTCTGAACTTTGTATAGAAATCGTCCCCTCTGCCGACCTTCACATAAAGCATACCTGGCCGATTTAAATTTACACGCTAATATACTTTACGGCTAACTCCGCGGTAGCCACCGTCACGCTCCGCAAGACAAACCCGCAGCGGCCGCCACCCCTTCCCTCCGCGCGCCCCGGCTGAAGCATCGGCTCACCGCGTCTGCAGGCGCAGTAGCCCCAGTCCACCTGGCCACGGGCGTCCGCGTAGAAGCACCAGGGTCTGCTCGCGCCGTCCGCGCTCCAGCAGAAGTTGTGTCGCTGCCCTCGCAGCTGAGCCCAGCCGGCCGGGGGCGACCGCTCCAGGAAGGGCGGCACCTCCGCCCAGCGCAGGCACGGGGTGCCCAGCTCGGTCGCGTTAGCCCCGCGCTGCCCGGAGAAGCAGCCCCCGGGCTGCGACCGCGGCGCGTGTCCAGCCTGGAGCGCGTGCGGGCGCAGGGCAGGGGCCGCCCGCCGGGGACAGAGGGGCGACGGAGGCGTCCGGCCGGGGTACTGGGCACCCGCAGGGGGCGAGTGGCGGTGGCGGAGGCACAGCGGGTAACTGAGGCTCGGGTGGACGCTGACCACTTCAGGGAGCGCCCCCAACATCAGAGCCAGCCAGCAGCGCGCGAGCGTCATGGTGCCAGCGCCGCGGGGTCCGGTCCATGCTCCGGCCCGGCTTCGGAGGGAGGCGGAGGGCGGGGCGGGGCGGGCGCTGCGTCCTGGACCCCGCTCCGACCCCCAGCGCCGCGCCCGCGCGCCCCACCCCGCGCCCCCGCCTCGCGCGCCCGGGGCAGGGACCCGCGCTCCGCCGGCCCGGGGAGAGGGCGCCGAGCCTGGCGGCGGGGCTGGAGCGCAGGTGGCGGGGAGCCGCAGCCGGGAACGCTGCCCCCTGGCGGCGGGCGCGGGGCGCGCAGTGTCGCCGGAGCCCGGCCCCAGCCGCGGGAGGACGCTGGCCCGGGCGGGAAGGCCCTGGGTGCCCCCTTCAGTGGGGCACGAGTCCCAGCAGCATCGCCCTTCCGCCCTGTCCCGCGCCTCGTTTTCCCTGTTCTGAAATCTTTAGGAAAGTGTGTGAATGGAATTACATGCAACTGTCCTCAACTCCTGGGATAAAAGGCATCAAAACCCACGAGGAATGTTAAAATCACTTTCCTGAACTGTGAGCTCTTCAAGGACAAAACCGCCTCCTCCTCGGCTTCATATTCCCGTGCTTAACACCGCGCCCCAGTACACAGTGGCCGAACCCGAGAAAGGAGCTTGAGCCCTTCCACTTCCTGCCTCCCACTCCGGCCCGTACCCTGCACACTGCCAGTTGTTAGGTTATGATTGGAACCGAGTGAGGCTGTTAATACCGTTTCCTCTCTAACCAGAGAAGACTTCATTCCTCCGGTCTCCATCCTACCCGGAGAAGTCCGTCCCCCTGATACCTGCCTTATTTTATCAGGGCAAAGGACTAGAGTAAGTCTTTGTGCTGCCCCGAAGTGGACTCTGCCTGTGATCAATTTGCAGCTTCGGGGCCTGACTGTAAGTAGAGAGAATTGGGTAAAAGAAATGGCGTCATGAATCACGTCTTCTTATTCCCGTGCTTAACACCGCGCCGCAGTAAACAGTGGCCAGGCCAAAGAAAGGAGCTTGCGCCTTTCCACTCCCGCCGGCGCCCTGGGTGCAGAGGGAGGACACGCGAAGAACGTTGCATCTAATCTTTATCAAATTTTTTTTCTACAAGATGCTTTTACCCATTATTTTGTATTTTACAAACAGTTTTGCTGGCTACAAAAGCACAAACTGTAGAAGAGAGTGAAAGACATCTAGGGTGACAGTTTGCCAATCGCAGACCTTGACCTAGTAGGTGACAGTGTCAATAGCGCGAGTCCTTTCCTCTCAGACTGTCTCCTCCTCAGGCTAAACCCGGGACTCCTCTGGGATTCAGGCCGCTGTGCTCGGACCTTGCTGCCCTCCGTTTCCTCCCTTACTCCGACAGCCCCTGACTCCACTGTAGCTGGAGGTCCGCGGACTCGGCTTCCAGCATCTATGCACCTTGCAGAGGGGGGAACTAAGGAGAAAGAAATGGAAGAGAAGGCTGCGGAACTGAGCTTCGGAGAGAACCAGAGCCCTAGGCCAGATCTGGCCTTTCCTCCAGCTGCCTGTGCTGAAAAAGAACTAACGATTCTCCAAGGCTCCCTGCATTTAACAGACTGTAAAGTTGATATACACAAAGTGCAGTTACCACAGAAAATCTCACATCTGGATTTCATCACTTAAATTTTAAAACATATCTTCATTAGAAAATAAAATGGTATTTATGTGCTTGGGCCACAGACTTTAAAGACCTAAATTTGGGTATCTTTTCTTTCTCAGGCAAAATACAGCTTACATAGACCTATTCTTTCCACGTTACCGTCCTCTTCTGTTAACGTTTTCCTTTCGTCTGCTCTCTCAGTCCTCCTCAGTGCCACGGACAAGCAGATGTTCAGGATTTCCAAATCCCAGAGCAGTGCCTGAAATGCACCCTTCCTCACATCACAGTGGGCAGGAGCTAGGAAGTTTTACGGGAAGAGATCCCTTTGGCCGGCTAGTGTTAGGCCCCTAACTAACCACTCCTCTCTCCTCCAATTCTTAGCACCCTCTCTCAGAGATAACAAAGCCAAGGAGTGGGGGAAAGGACTCCTTCTTGCAACTGTTAAGAATCCCACAGCTGCTTCTCTCTGCCTGCAGCATTTCCCTTCAGCAGCAGCAAAGGCGTAGCTGAAGGGAACAGAAGGAAACAAATGACATTTTGCCGACACTTCACCACAATGGGAAGTGCCCAGAGGCCCTCGTAATTCTCTTTAGTCACCTCCTAGTCCATCAAGCAAATTTATTGATCTGGAGACCACGAATCCGGTTCCGTCGCCCATTCTGGTGGAGCCTAGATCCAGAGCCACAGTTAAAGCCCTGGGAACTTAAGGGGAGCCTCACCCTCTCCACGTCCCAGGAGAGCCTGGGCGGTCTTGGAGGGGCTCACGGAGTCCCCTACCTCCTCTGCACGTCTGCCATTCCTAGGGCAGCGGTTAAGAGTAACCATTTGGTTTTGTGTTGGTTTAGGGACCCATTTACTTCATATGCATGTTGGGCTAAATGGCTCCTGTGCAGTGTGGTTTGGGAATGTCCCCAGTACTTAAATTATTTTTACAGAGTTCTGCAACCAATATACAAAATAACCTTTAGGAGAGGCTCATTCACAGTTGAGGTACTGCCTGTATTTTGAAAAGCTAAAAGCCTTTAGATATATGGCATAAAAGCAGTGTTTTATAATTCCAAGTGCAAAACAATTTGTTAACACAAAGCACTGCTCTTTCACATCAAACAGGGAAAAACATCAAATCATATCAGGGCCTGTCTTGGGGACTATGGGAGATTCTGTAGCAGAAAATGCCTCCCCACCCCTGCCAGCCAGTGTACTTCAGGGTCTTAGTTGCCCACATACAGTTCGGTGGCTTCTGTCTCTTAGAAACGGCTGGTCACTGTGATGCCCACTGTATAAACCAATCCCCAATTGACAAGCCACTCTGCCTCTGCACTTCCTGCTTATCTCCTATAAGCTCTAGACCCCCAGAGATCAGGACCTGATATTCTGGGAACAATCCCGATCAGTGCCCATCTACGTAAATAAACCTGCCTCCAAATCCTGGTGTCATTTTGGTGCTTCTGCTTGCTGCTGCAATTCTAAATTATAAGCTGTTCCTGGGATTTTAAAAAGATGAAAATACACCATTTACTTAAAAATTCAGCAAAACAGGAAGCAAATTGCCAGATAAATAGTACAGCAATTTGGTGTCCGAGATCCCTGTTCGTAAGAGATCTTGACAGAAAGGTAAAGTTCGGACGTCTCTTGTTGTTACTCTCCTTTCAGCCTTTCCTGCACTGTGGAGGCGCGGAGCACCAACAGGCACAGCGGCCTCCCAGGCTGTCAGCTTTAGCTGTGGTGCTCAGGAAGGCACGGTGCGCCCTTGGCTCTGGCTCCACAGTGCTCGAGTCTTTTCGTCTCTGTTTTTCTTGTCATTTAAGACTGAATTTGATAAAGCAAAGCAAAATGCTTCTTCAGTTGGAATTTACTTTTAAAATTTCACCTAAATTTGAATAATTCTCACAAAAAAGTAATTCTACATATCCATATTCAGAGTTATCAAAATTATGTGTACTGGTATTACTAAAGTATATGTCTTTTATATATATAGTCTTACATATGTCTCATATATGTATATATGTTATATATATAGTCTTTTTGAGACAGGGTCTCACTATGCAGTTCAGGGTGGCCTTGAGCTCACTTTGTAGCCCAGGCTGGTCTCGAACTTACAATGATCCTCCTGCCTCAGCCTCCCTATGCTGGGAATACAGGAGTGTGCCACCACACCTGGCCATATATATTTTTTTGTTGTTGTTTGTTTTGTTTTGTTTTCCTGTCTACTGGTACCCTTGGAATCAAATCTGTGCTCAATCAAACTCTAGACTTAATCACCATGGAACATTGGACAGGCATCCCCACTTTCTTTAGCCAGAGGCGCCCAGTCTATGAAAGAGGGACAATATTAGTGCTTATGTGATAGATCACTGTGAGCAGTAATCGAGACAACGTATGTAAACCACTGAACTGTAGCTGTCAAGTGTGCTTTGGTGGAATAGTTTCAGTTACTGCCACTGTATCCTTAACCACTCAGACTAAGTGAGTTTTACCCCTAAAAGCCAATGCAGTACTGAGTATTGCAAGTAAAAGGTTTTTCCTGAGGACTTTGCCTAGCCCTAAAGAGTGGCTCCAAGTCCCACAGCCTTATGATTGCAAGTGGGCTGCAGCCACATTTTTTTTTTTTTTTTTTTTGCAGTACTGGGGATTGAACTCAGGACCCTGCGCTTGCTAGGCAGGCGCTTATTCCACTGAGCTATATCCCCAGCCCCTGCAGCTACATACGAAAAGGATAAAGAGATGGAAGCAAAAGCAGCACTTAAGCCTCCTGCCAGTGTTGTTAACACACAGAACCTCAGTGATGAAAAGGACTTTGAGTCCAACTTCCTGTCAGATGCAAGAATCCTTTCCAGAACTCCCTGACGAGTGGCTCTGCACCTATATCTTGAAAATTAATTTTGGAGAAATCTCTACTTGGAAGCCTGTACACTCTTTCTCTAGTTCAGATTGTCAGAAAACTTACTCCTTTTTTCAACACCAAAAGTTGCCCCCAGGTAGAAACCTACTTATCTAGCAGGGATTCTGGTTCCACCCTCCTATTGTTTGGGAAGGGGGACAGGGAGTGGGAGGTTAAAGGTGTTTTCTCCAGGAGACCTGGGTTCCAATCTATGCTGAATTATTTATTGGGTTTTTGGCCTCCAGACTCATTTCTTCCCTGCTTTTCTCTATCCTGAAGAGATGTGCTGGTTTGGAGAGCGCAGCACCAAGAGCAGTAATTATTCCACATTGCTAGGGTCTCTTAACAGTATTAACAGTGTCATATGTGTTTGTCAGTATGAATAACAGAGATATAGATATATATCAGGATAAGCATCAATAGTCAATGTCCTATTTTCCCTCCTTTCCTTAATGTGTTTTTCCTCATTTTAGTTTTGCAATCTTAATACCATAAACAAAGTAAGGTTTGGTAGTTTGAGGTGAAAAGAAGAAAGAGAAGCTGTTAGCTCCTCGGCCTAGCTGCTCGGAAACTACGCCAGGATTTGGAGGCAAGTCCCTAGCTATTTGTTAAAGTTTGCATTTGCCATGAGGTGGGGTAGGAGACATGGAGACAGAATTCAAGGATTTCAGCTTCTAGGTTACCAATCAGGACTTGCCTCTGTAAACATAGTCTGCTGGTCTGTAATACAAAAATCACAACTCTACTCTACAGATCTATAAGCGTTACCACTTTTATGTTAAGAGTGGCTACAGAGCAAACAATTATCATTCGAGTATGTGAAGTATGCATCAAATGTGAATTATCAGGGCTTATCTACTTTTCTAAACTAGGTTTAACATCCTTTCTTTTACTATTTCTTGTTTTCAGGCTGTCTGCTAGAACCCTTCTGGTTAAACACAAGCATGACGCATCTTCATTAAACTATAACTCACAGAATGAAAAACAATAGCTCAGATATTATTTGAACAGCGTAGATTTCAATGGAAAAAATGTTCCCTTATTTGAAATTGCGTTAACTTTTTAACATCTATGTAATGTTTGGCTCTTATGCAATAAGCACAATTACCTAAACTCACGTCAGCCTGGGAGAATCTTCCACCTCCTTTAAAGCCCTACTCGAACTGTGAAGTTCTCTCTAGCCAAATTTTGTCCTTGCAATACTTCTTAGCCTGGCATGCTGTACACATACAATTTTGTAATCGCAACCACACTGCTCCAGAGTTTTCTTTATTAAAACCTCCTTGATGAAAAGAAGTATGCATTCCACAGTGATTGGCCTGAAAGTGGCGGCCAATAAACAGTTGTTGAACAAATGAGATCTTCCAAGAAAATGAGAACGAGCCGTTTTCTTTTCTCATAGTATGATAGTGTCGTTCCTACAAAAGAGATCACAAATCAGCAGCCAGCAAGACGGATATGCTACACAGATATATTGTTTTCACTTCAGAATCCTTTCTACAAGTGGAATTTTATGCATTATAAAGCAGCTCACACATAAAATTATGTTACTAGCTTGATTGCTTTAGTGTCTAAATGTGCTACTAAAGTCTCAGTCTCTTTCTCTCTCTGACCTTGCCTGTTATGGTGGTATATTAGGGATTTAACTCAGGGACTTAACACTGAGTTACATTCCCAAGCCCTTTCTGATTTCTTATTTTGAGACAAGGTCTTGCTAAGTTGCCCGGGCTGGCCTCAAACTTGTGATCCCTCTGCATTAGCTTGCAAGAGTGAGCCATGAAGCCTGGCTCTGCTTGGCCATTTTAATGTTAGCTTCATTTTCAGACCACCGGTAAATGATAAGACATTACATCCAGACAGAGCTTCTATCTAAAGAAGAGAGAATTCTGCTTTCTGAGCCCTTCTTTTAGGAGCCACAATATATTTCCTGAAGCTTCCTAGGAGATATCCCTCCAAACTTTTAGGACAGATTTGGACCACATGCCTCCTCATGAAACATTCAACCCCAAGGAAGACAGACATCTCTGATCAGCTTGGACTAATTATCTGATGCTTGGAAAGAAACCAAACTGTGTGTACTATACCTTCAAAAACCGTAAGGTCAGGCAACATTGCAACCCAAACCCCATATAGCCACAAATATCTATAACAGCTTACATCCTTAGACCTAGATTTTTGATTCTTGCCACAGTTACACTCTGCCTAGTCTTGGATGTTTGAGCTTATCAACCATAGTTTCTCTTCTTCTTCCCCTCCTCCTTTTTTTCTTCATTTTTGCCTCCTCTTTCCCCTCCTCTTCCTCTTCCTCTCTCTCCATGGCACTAGACCTCTGTGCTAAGCCTGAGCTACATCTTATGTCGCCAGCAGTTTTTATGTTTTATTATGAGACGGGATCTTGCTGAATTACCAGGGCTGCTCTTGCACATGTGACGGTCCCGCCTTGGGCTCCTGAGAAGCTGGCATTACCTGCTTCCATGTGCTTCATCATCTGGCAAGAATTTCAAGCTAAATTATGATGTTTTGTGAGGTAATTCAGCAATGCAGCCTATGGATTTTTGGTGGTTAATGGTGAATGAGTAATTTCATTAATTCTCTCTATTGGATTAATGGCTTAAAACATACAGAGTTTAAACACAGACAAGGGCAAGAATCGAGGAGTGGGTAATCTGGGAGTTTCTAGCTCAAGGTCATAAAGTTTCAGTCAGGATGTAGGAAAGAATACAGGCATATGAAGCCTTGGCTGGGCTTCTGAAATCACTCTGGCTGTGAGCTACAGGCCTCAGTTCTCCACCACGGGACTTCTCCACAGTGGCACTTGCAATATGGTATAGGCCTCTCTGAATGTGAATGGTCAGAGAGAGCAAGAGGGCAAACAAGACCAAGCCACAAAGACCCTAACACTGCAGTCTCAGCTCTGATATACCATTGCTTCTGCCATATTCTATTGTTTACACAGTGAACTAACCGATACACAGCAGGAGGGAACTGCACATGGATGTGAATTCTAGGTGACAGGGTCTGTTGGGGATGAGGCTGGCTGCTATGGCAATGTTCTTTAAAATAGCCATAAGCAGGACATTTAAAGATACTATATTTGTAGCATGGCCATCAGAGTTTTCCAATTAATTAAGCAGTCATTTTAAACACAGGACCAACTTCAAGTGTTTTAATTTCTCTCCCTGCTCTATTTTATGAGCAGACACAGTCTTATTCTGCTATTTGTCTGACTGCCAAAATCGCCCAAAAGATTTTATCAATGAAATCAAGTATCTGGTCTCTTTGTAAAGACTCCAGAATGTATCAGGTTCTTGACAAGATTTAAGATGTTAATCAGTCTAAATTTATTCATGTTTTAACAGAAACAGAAAAAAACGAAAGGTATGAACAAAATAATTATAACATTGCAGAAATCCCCTAAACTGAGTCCCAGAGGAGCAAGAATCTAGATAAGGAAGATGATATAATTTGTAAGGTCATCTGTGTTAGACTATTCCTAACAACGAAGAAAAATAAACCAAAAACACTGATTTAATTGGATAACATTGCAAATTTTTTTTCAGTAAAATTATATTCACTACCTGCAAAACAACTTTGAGCATTTTGTAACACAGCATTTTCCTGTGCAAAATACTATGCCATATACATTTCTGCCACTTGCCTGTGCTCTGTTCCCCAAATGAAAATTTGAAAAGAACATACAGTCTATAATTCTGCATAACACAGTTATAACATCTAGAAACAAATTGTGCTAGTATAGTTGAAATCAGAATTACTTTTTTTTAAAAATCCCCTGTTACACAAAAAAGTTACATTGTGAAGGACACATGCCCTCATTTTGGTTCTGAAAGACTGATACATTTTTCAAACAGAGACTCATTGGCAGTATTTATAACTAAGTTGTATAATAAAATGAAGTTTAGACCATTAAAAGTATGATGCTATTCTTGACTAGTCTTTATTTTTAGAAGGCTTAGAAATCTCTATCCTCTGTAAAAAGCCTCTGCATATGACTTAATGTTCCTTGCTAACAAGTGGTCATTAGAAAGATGAGATACAGTCAGCCAGCAAGAAAGACGGTACTTGGCACGTGGCATTTGTTATGTTGGCCCACAGCTGAGGCCAAGCAGACAACTTTATAGAAGACCCTTGGTTCCATCATTGAGCCAAAAATAACACACAGTTACCAGTAAGATTTTATTCTGTGAAAGAATAATGCCATGCATGTGTCTTGTGGAATGTTTGTCTTTAGCAAAACTTCAAGTGAATTTTTCAAAGAATTCACAGTGACTTTGAATAACATTAATCTTTGGACCCTACCTAGCTCAAGAGGGCATATAATCATTAAAGCAGAGGGAAGAACATCTAAAACAATAAATCTCTTAAACTGTTTAAATATTAAAAGTTGATACAAAAAGTTAAACCATGTCATGACTTTTGCAGAAGATAAATAATCACATGAGTTTCAGTTTTGATTGTGATATACAAATATCTTTGGAAGCGATGATTTCTATATTCTCTTATTTTCAAAATATATTATAGACCATTGTTGTAGTCTTGGGTTGTGCAAGGGGAACAATACAGTACAGGAAACATAACATATAAGATTATTTCATAGTAGTCACCCAAAGAGTCCTATACAAAGAGAGTGCAGGAAGTCTGTCCACACACTAAAGACCAAAAGAATCCAGCTGAGGCTGGTCTCCCATGGTAATGTTCTGCATGAGTCCAGCTGAAGATCTAAAGTCCATAACAATGCCTCCCACGAGTCCAACCGGAGGCCAAGAGCCCATGACAGTATCTCATTCAGGCCTGTTTCACAGATTTGTGCTGTGAAGGCCCAAAGGTCAGTAGTGGAAGCTGGAAAGTCTGTGCCAGCAGGATGAAGCATCTGTGCCAGCAGGCTGAGGGGGTTGAACTGGAGTCAGGAAGTAACACTCAAAGAATGAACCAGAGCTCCCCTGAAAGATACTACAGCCATCCTCATTGTTATGGTTTGAGGCTTATTTTGCAAGGGGAAACAATACAATATAGGACACATATTTTATAAGATTATTTATAACAGTCACCCAAAGAATCATATACAAGACTACAGGAAATCTGCCCACACACTAGAGACCAAGAATCAAGCTGAGGGCATGGATCCCATGATAGTGTCCTACATGAGTTCAGCTGAAGACGTAGAATTCATAACAATGCCTTCCACGAATCCAACTGGAGCCCAAGAGCCCATGACAATGTCTGTTTCACGGGTCAGCACTGGGAAGGCCAAAAGGTCAGTGGTAGAATCTAGAAAGTCTGTGCCAGTGGGATGAAGGATCTATGCGAGCAGGCTGAGGGATCTGCGCTGGAGTCAGGAAGCAACACTCAAAGAAGCAGAGCTCCCCTGAAAGGTACCACAGCCATCCTCAGCAACAGTGAGGTCTTGAGCTCATCTGATGACCAGGACAGCCAAGTTCCCATCAGGAAAGCCAACACAGCAAGCTTCTCCAGGAAACTTGCCATGCACCATCTTCCCCTCCGGAGCCAGAAAGTGTTGCTCAGAGTGAGGACCAGAGCTCCCCGAAAGGAAACCAAAGCTATTCTGATGGCCAACAAGCTCCCAAGCTCCTGGGAGGATGAAAACGGCCAAGTTCTTCGGGAAAGCCAGCATGAGAAGCTCCCCCAAAAGAACCAACAGCTCCTACAGCTCCTACCAGCTCCCCACAGCCTTTCTCAGCTCCCAACAGCCTCACTTCTTCTTCTCCAGTTCTGCCTCTTACGCTGCTGGCAACAGTCCCCAGGTGGGCCTCCCACACCCAGCACCAGGCTTACTCAGTGCAGCTGGGTGTTACAAGCTGACCACTAGTTGCAATCCACCACAGCCATCAATGAGAACACAAAGGAAAAATACCAGTAATGCACACCCATCTAGTAGCATCCACTGGATCACTTCAAGAGCCATTGCTTTCTCTAGGGGAAGAGAATTTTGCTAAGATGATTAAATGGATTTGTGTTAACTGTAAGTAACTTCATGGAGGTATTGGGTCTTACTCATTTCTGGATGTTCTTTATTTAATGTGCACAGCTCTGCTATCTCTTAGATCTCTTCCTTAATTACTTTTAGGTGATGGTTGACTGGTGATAAATGCATAGAACGTAGTGGAATTTGGGATATTTTCTCCTAGAAATGTAATAGATTTTCCTGGAAAAATGTTAATAAAAACAAAGAACTGTGTTTAGAATATTTTATTTTGTTAGAAAATATGCATTTTGTATTACATTATTTTCCAACTTCCTCAGAAAATGGATTTGATTTAGTATATCTAGAAGCATAGGATCAGAGCGATTGTAACCTATACAACCTGTAAAAGGGTCTGCAGTGAACTTGGAGCAACAATTTAAGAATTACTTTAAGTGGTTGGAGTAACTCCTTCAAACGCTAAATCAATCTAGTGTTTTATAGCCACACTGAATTTCTCTTCTGCAAATACAGGAGAATGCTGGAATTTCACTGTTTTGTATATAGCTTTACTCTAGCACACCCGGCTTACGAAGGTGCAGAATAAACACTCTTAAAATCAATTCTAAATAGAATATAAATTACTGTACTTAAGGTACCAAAAATGAAACATATGTCATATTCAGCAATAACAAATGGAGGGATTATATGTTTTGGGACACTATTAGGTTGAAAAAAAGAGATGTTATTAACAATACTAATTTATTAAAAAGAAAAAGATGTTGTTAACAGTGCTGTTATATTTCAAAGAGAAACTCCATTACATCTGATTGTCCACCAACCTAGGAAATTCTTAGGGAGCTGATAATGTTTTGATTACTTTTAATTCATTTGCAAAGAATAAAGTCGCATTGTGTTCTCTTTTCTTATTCCTTCCTTAGTATCATTTATCCTGAACTAAGCTATGGTGTGAATGCCAAATCAAATATTAGATGAAGTAACAAGGAACAAACTATAGAACATTATACATAATAAATCTAATAAGTAAACACTAGATTTTAAAATACATCCTATTCTTTCAGGTTTGTCTGTCCATTGAATTCTAGTTCAGATGCAAAGATTGTTTCAGTAGCATATAATTTATAGCAAAGTAAGAGTCAAAGTGAATGTCTTGACAATTTAGGTTAACATAAAGCATTTACACTAATTGAACATTTATACTATTCAAGACTCTGTACTCAACATATTATAAATTACTTATTCAATACATACTACAAATCCTTCCCAAATCACAGATGAATTATTATCTCATTGGGGAAAAAGAAGAAGAAAACTGAAGGTCGGAAAGTTTAATAAACTTAAACCTATGTAGGTAGGAAGAAACTAAGATAAACCACACAGACAGGCCCTTAATCACTCCACTACAGAACAATGAATATTTTTATTTTTGACTAAATTATCCTAATTGTTATCTTCACCTTCAAAATTCAATATAGATGTTCAATTCACCATGTCTCAAAGGCAGTGACAAAGATCTTAGTACAACTTATTAGCTTACAAAACTAGATTAGGTTAAAGACCAGAATCAGATTTTAGTGAATTATAGGCATGCAGTCATATAATTTGGAAAAGTAAACTGGAAGAATTTAAATTCCTCAGGTCTCCATTGATAGTGGGTTTTCGTACTTGAGCGCTAGCTGAATATAAAGATCAGATCTGTTGAAGAAATGGAAAACCAAATAGGAATTTGACCCTGAGAAACCATCACTTGGTCCTGTGGACATCTTACCTGCTCATGGTTTTGCCACAGGGGTCTTTTCACAGTGTAATCTAGCAGCTACCAACTCAAGTTCTGCCCACAGATGGCTTGGGTTCAAATTCATCCCAGCATCCTATTATCGATATAACCATTTTGGCAAGTAACAACCTTACCAAGCCATCTTGGTTACTTTTCTCTTGTTGCTGAGACAAAATACCCAACACCCAAAATGAAGGAAGGAAAGGTTTATTTAGCTTACAGTTTGTGGAGGTTTCAGTCCATACTTGGCTGGTGCTGAGGCACAGTGGCACATGGCAGAAGGTGAATGTTTGTGGCAGCAGAGCACAGCAAAAACAACCAGAGCAAAAGGGAAGAATGGCTGCAAGCAGCCTCTTTTCTTCCCTTACATTGTAAACAGGCTACCCCCACCCAGGGGGCGTATAGCTCTCACACAATCTCCATGCCCTCCTCTTCCACAGGCTCAGGATGTGTACAAAGTAAGCACCCTGGCTTCCTGCTGAACCACTCAGTTAAACCTCCAGATTCCCCAAGTTGATACAATGTATCAACCATAACACAAGCCTTCTAAAAGTGTCACAAGAATAATAGGTCAAATTTGTGTAGTATTTATTTGGGGTTTGGATTTTTGTTGTTGTTTTAAATAGATAAAAAAAATAGCATAGTTTATTTTTTTAAATTTATTTATTTATTTTTAGAAAAATAAAAGCACAAAAACATATTAACACACAGACACAAATTAGCATTAAAAAATAGTACAATCAAAACTGATCTACAGACAAGGTGACATGGGCTCAACAGTGGTTGTTGCTTTACCTATTGATATCTTCGAAGTGTATATATATGAACCCAGATACAGACATGCAAGATTGGTCAGACAATTAATCCTCTCAGCAACAGAAAAACACAAAAAACAAAAAACCAAAGCCAAAAAAAAGAAAAAAAACCCAATAGTTGATGCTTTGCATATTGATATCTTCGAAGTGTGTGTTCAGGATAACACATACAGACATACAAGATTGATCAAATTTAAGTGATATCATACAATAGTAGAACCATGTTCGCCCTCCTGCATATAGGTATATTCATATATACATACATACATTTTTGTCTCTTTACTTTCTCCTTTCCCTCATCCCATAAAAATAGCATAGTTTAAAAAGAGAGAAGGGGGCCGGGGATATAGCTCAGCAGTTCAAGTGCCTGCCTGACAAGGGCAAGGTTCTAGGTAGAACCAGTACCAAAAAAACACTAAAAAGAGAGAAGTAGTTAGGTTATAACCTGCTCTTACTGAAAATAATAAAAAGTTATTTGAAGACTTCTGGCCACTAACAAATATTTCAAAGAAATTTTATACTTAGTGTGTTATGTGATACAGCTATGTGATACAAAATGGGTTAGAACAAGACTGTGTTCAAAATCTGACTCTGCTTCAGAATGACATCAGGCAAGTCACTTAACTACTCTAGCTCGGTTCACTCATCTATTAAATGAAGGTAACTCTCATGCTTGATGACTAAGTAAAATAATGTAATAACTGCATATTACCTGGCATATAGAAATTTTTGGATAAATGAGAGCTGTAATTTTTATTAAAATTATTATTGTTAAAATGCAAGCACAAATTAAGAAATCTAAAGCTCAGGTGAAAAGAGATAAAAACCTCGGCTTTTTCCGCCTATTGCTTTCAGCTGGATCCTAGGCAACTGTACTGTCTCCTGAGGAAAGCGTAGGAGAGGTGAGCTTTGGACGTGGTTTAGCGAAGTCTCAAGATCAGTAACAGCCTGTCCCGCAGCCTGGTAAATAACAGACTCTCTGGTTCCTAATGGTTGATGCTTAAAAGCAAATATAACAATCTTCTGCCAAGGGAAAACATTGACCTATAAGCATAAATGTGACCTGAAAGATCTTCTGTGCTTCAGTGATTTTAGTCATGAAATGAAAAATGTTTTGCTCTACAATGGTACATGCATGTGATGGTGGTCCCATAAAATTGCATTGCCTTGTGATGTCATAGGCATTTTCATTTATGCAACTACATTCCACGACGTTCACAATGAAATTGCCTAACAGCACATTTCTGAGAACACATCCCTGTCGTGACATGACTGTATTTTGTTAATTAAGAAAAAAAGATTGCTTGTTTCTGAAACTTCTAAGACATACAAACTAGGCTTCCACAAAAATTCCTGAATAATAACAGATGAAAGGAATGCCTTTTCTCAGACTCAGATGAGTAATCCTCCCAGGGCTTCCACACAGGCTGGAGTTGGCCACGAACTATTTTATTCCGCTCCTTTCCTCAGCCCTCACTCATCACAAATACTTTTTTGAAAGTTAAGTTTTGTCTTCGGCAGATTTCTAACAATTAACTTTGCCAAAAGAGGAAGGTAAGGATACATTTAAGGTGAGCATTTATTTGTAAGCTGCATTACTAATTTTTAATAATATTAGTAAATAAAATAACTCTTTCTATGGTTATAGTTCCATCTAAATAAGGCCTGATAGACAGCCCACAGAGTAGTAATCAAGCAGTAGACAGTATGTCCACTTCTGCTCAGCCTCTTATTAGCTGAGCCTTGCTCATTCTCTGAGTGACATCTGTAGATGACAATCCCACTTCATCGGGATATTGTGCAGACATGAAAATTGCTGCCTTTGCTACTTTATAGGCTCCCAACAGATGGTATGTTTTCTGTTCTCTGTTTTTCCTTTGTATAAACTCACTGGTTTTTCAATATTATTAGAGAGCAGAAAGTTTACTCCCTTCCAAAGCATGTGTCAAGAAGTAGTTTCACAAACCAGACAGAAATGGAATTGGCCAGGAAATGCTGTAATAGACCCTTGAGAACATGTTAACCTTTGAAAAGAATCTCACTCAGTGTTTATTTGGGGCCTTGAAGTCCAGTAGATAATGTGTACTTAATTAAAATTTCAGCTTCTTTTGGAAGGAAGCAAATTTTTTATCATTCAAATTAGTAAACAAAGGAATTTAGGTCAAATTAAAGTGTTATTAAGCCTTTTAGACACAAAGCAAATGAAATATTACTTCTAATAATTAAATATGTGCTGATACTTTCTGTGTTTTCACAGGAGGGTTTTAATTTTTTAAAAAACTGTATTGAAAGTATAAAACAATTAGGTTTTTTTCTTTTTCTTTTATGGTACCAGGAATAGAACTCAAGACCTTGAACAGAATAAATGAATACTTTACCACTGAGCTACATCTCCAGCCATCTAAGGAACTGTATCTGCTATGTAGCTTTATAAATATTTTTGAAAGAATAAATAAATGAGTTAAGACTGCCTTCACCGTCTTCTCCATCTATCTAAATCTTACCAACTAATGAAGACCCCCACCCTCCTCAAATGTTCTTCCAAAGGATTCCAGCCCGTGATATTGATCAAAACACACATTTTCATTTTTAAAAGTAGTAAACTACTACTTAGAATTTCATACCATTCTGCCATGTTTTAACTACTCATCAGCTGTGCCCAAATGATAACTGTTGGGTTTTGGCTGGAACCAGTCTATTTTGACTCAAATCGGCTCAAAGACTGTTTGGTGAGTATGCAACCCCTCAAAGCCTTAGCCCGAAAACTTAGCTCAGGACTCACAAGTGCACCAGACTATGCCAGAAAGGGAATTTGAGGAAGAGGAACATTGTAATCCTTGGCTTTTCATACCAGTCTGCTGAAGACCATGAGGAATTCCATGTAGGCTGTTCCAGTCTTGGCTGTCAACAGGCATCAAATCGGAGTAAGCCCTACATAAAATTAATGTTTAAACACTGTCCATGTTTCTCCTCTCAGGTACCCTCTTGCCTCCTCTTGGAGTATACCCCAGGGTGAGACCTTAGGCCCTGCTTCTCTAGGTCTGGCACTTCCAAATATTCAAACTCAGAAGGTCTCCTTACCCATACAAAATTCCTCCCTGTGTTCTCTCATCAAGAACACTTTCCTGTGGACCACATCAGATTCTGGATGTTTTTAAGTGGTTTCATTAATTAGTGACAGTTAACCATTAAGTGCTTTTCATTTTGAAAATTCCATTGTGCTAGACTAAAGCAAGCCTCGGGGTTTTATTTCACAGTCTTAACTGTGGCTTAAGATAACCATCCCCCTGGTGTGTCACCCGAAGGAATGAGAGAAGAGGTTAAAATTTAGACCAGGTAGGAGGTGAGAGTGAATAACAGGTTTACACAAATGCCTTTGTGGAGTAGCTTGTGGAGCAGCTCACTGTGTGGCCTGTTCTCTCTCAGAACTTTTTGAAGCTTGAGAAGAACCAATTTGAGCAGGCTCTTTAATGACAAGCTAAAGTTATCCACCTGATGCTTTTGATTTTCCATGGTGATTTCTAAGCATCTTCATTTTCTGTTGCTCTTCTCCTATTTTTTTCAGCCATTTTTTTTTTACCTGAAAGTTCTCTTTGTCTCTTCCCACACCCATCTCAAGACTTTTTTTTTCTAGAATTCTTAGTCTGAAGCTGTTCTCCTTTCTTCCCCATTTCTATTTCCTCCTCCACACAAGTTTTATCATTATTAAAAATTCCTCTTTTGAAGTCTTTTACTTGTGTAGTAGATATGCCAGGTCTGAAACTTTCCCTTAAAAATGAAATAAAGGGAAAACAGGAAAAAAATTAAAAGAAGCATTAGATCTGTTGTTATCTTTCTCTGAGGAGAAGGACCAAAACCAAGTTCGCCCTCTCCACAAAACGTCCACTAACCTTCGAAGTGTCCTCGGCTCCCTTGACAGACTGAAATCTTAGACATTTGTCTGAAGTCTTTAGACTATTTAAAAAACAATGTGCTTTTTAGTTATGCACTACTTTATTAATAGCATCATCACTACTATTAATATTCAAATTACCTATGTTATTTATTATTTAACCTTCTGTACACTGGTGATAATTTTGACATCATAAAACTTGGAGGTCATACAATATATTAAAATATTAATAAAATTATTACATTTTAAAATTAAGTATCAAACATATTTTGTCTGTATAATAGACATAGAATAAGTTCTATAAAATCAGTTCCTGCAATATATTTTATAAACATTTATAAAGAAACATAATATTAGGCTTCTGAGTGAAAAACTAACTTTGATAGTGAAATTATAAAATATATATGGTGGGATTACAAGTTTTGTCTTATAGTTTTCAAAAAAGAATGTGAAAATTCGGCTGATTTTTATTACAAGGACAGCACATTCCGTTGGATTACAGTCACGAAACAGCCTCTTGTCTTCAACTATAAATGCACTCTGGAGAATGACGATGTAGTTCTTTAAGCTACTGAGAATCAGCTTCTTGTTAAAGACATTTGGGTGGCTGTAGAGAGAGGTTTGGTTAATGTAATAAGGATAGCACAAGGAAAGTTTTTAAAAAGTTGGATTTTCAATAAATTATATGAATTTAGGCAGAAGAGGCATAAGTCGTAAATATCAAAAGAAGTAGACTTGTACTTCATTAGCACAATGGCAAAACGTAACAGCGAATAAATGAGCACAAATGTGAAATAACTCACCCCAAAGTGCCCAAATGGTACTCAAAGCTCTCCATTAAGAAAGGCATTAAGTAAAATGATAGCAAATCACTAATTTTTAAGGAAAGTACTGACTATATGTATGTTAATAAATTAATTTTAAGGGAGAAATTGCCAAGCACTGTTCTGAGCAGAAACTTAAATGTCTGTTTTGTTTCATGCTGTGTAGATCATAACAGTGCCAACACCTGGTTAATTGCGGGCAATGATAAATGCATTTAGCATGTATCATCTCATGTCTACCCAGAAACCTTTGCAAGACAGACACTTTCCCCGAGGATACTGAGGTTTAATGAGGTTGTACGGCAAAGTAAAATTGGTCCTCAAATAGGCCTCACAGATCCAAAGCACATGCCCTTCCCAGCTGCCCTTCCCCACTGTCATCTTGCACGCAGGGAAAATGAAGATGGTGAGAAGGTCACACGATGGCTGTTCACTATCACACAGATGTGCACAGGTCTTGTGTGTTTGCCAGTGAAAAACTAAGTGAAAGCAACAATATGAGAGTACAGAAGTTTCAAAAACATCAAAACAAGGGCAATGCTTTTCCGAGTCTCAGCTTTGTCTGGCTTTTTGAAATGGTGATGAAATATAGTTGAACTTATGAGCCTTTCAGAAAAATGGAGACAATTGTGAGGGAAAGTATGTAAAACATGATAATCCTTAGGACTGTTGTTCTTATAAAATATAGCCACCTCTCTCAGACAGCAGCACTAGTCATGACCTATGCATTCTTTTTAACATACATCACTGAATCCATTTAAAGTTTCAAAATGTGGCACTCAGTACAAGAATAGATAACAGTTGTTATACCAAATTAAGGGCTCCCTTCAAATATCTTTATTATTGGCAGTATATTGGTGCATAAAATATTACAGACTTAAACAAAGTACAGTAGTGTATTCGGACTAGGTAGGCATATCTTCTGAAGTTGATGTTATTTATTATATTCTTATAATTATTTGTTTACATTGCTCTTCCTTAAACTGTGAGCCACTGGAGTATGGGATTTAGAAAAGAAACTTGTTAGAAAGAAAAGAAAAAAGAAAAAGATGCTACTTTTTAAAGAATGCCAGGTAATGTACATAAAATAAAAGAATTAATACATCACTATTTGCCAGACAACAGTATACTAACGTACAGGAAAGGAACAATCAAGGAGTGTTAGAACCACTAGGTGGTTAAAATATGTGAGGGAAAAAGATACTCATTGGTAAAGAATCGATAAGACATTTATTATAAATTATCCAAGGAAAAAGTGCCCCCTTTATGGTTGGAGAAATCCTGCAGACACAACCTTAGCCAAGTGATAAAAGTTAGTATCAATAATAATTGGAGAAAATTTCTCTTCCTCTTCCACTTTGGCAGTGGACATTTCTTCAGCTGAGCTAGCAGCTGTGTCTAAAATCAAACTTTCTAGCAAGACTTTCTTCTCTCAGCCTCCATTTTCCTTCTTCATCAGGCTGAGATTCTGTTATGGTTTGTGTCCGCATGTCCCCCCAAACCCTCATGCGGTTGTGGGGTGCCTTTTACAGTTTGTGACTGATCCGTGATCCAATGCCGGGATTATGGGTGTGACAACTATACCCGCCCTAGGGCAGATAGTTTGCTAGGATTATGGGTGTGAGAGCTATACCCGCCCTCAGGCAGATAGTTTGTATATGTAAGGGACAGAAGGAGGCTGCTGGCTGCCATTCCTGCTGCCATTCCTCCCTTCTTGTGCTTGTTGCTTTGCTGTGCTCTGCTACCATGAGCTGTTGCCCTCTGCCATGTGCCACTCTGCCTCAGAACCAGCCAAGTGTGGACTGAAACCTCCACAAACTGTAAGCTAAATAAATCTTTCCTTCCTTCATTTGGGTGTTGGGTATTTTGTCTCAGCAACAAGAAAAAAGTAACCAAGACAGATTCCAAGGATCAAGGCCCGGGGAATTTGGTTACATACAGAGAAAATAACATGTGTGAGGAAAAAGCACTAACATGGAAAGAGGAAATGCTGAAATAAGTAAATCTTGTGCTTAATGGGATTTGGAGACACCAGTGCAAACTCATTGTTTTAGGTAAGTGGATACCTCAAGATGGACAGACATACTGATAGAAACCAATGCATGAGGCTAGAGATATAGGCATAGATCCATATATATTCATACACATATATTTCCTAGCTCTAATCTCTTCAGAGTTTCAAGAAGTAAAGAAATTTCTTTAACAATGAGAACATCTAGTGCCCCAATACAGTTTTCTGGAAGTCGTTCTCCACTAACAGAAACCAGGAGCCCTGGCTGATCCAGCAACTAAAGAAGGAACATCTTGTGCCAGAGGACAAACAAGGGGCACGTTAACAGGGCACAGCTCCCGCTCTGAAGAGTGCTACTCCCAGGCCAGGTGGAGACAATCTGACCAGCAAAATAGATGAGCTGAGGGCTGACTTCAGTCTCCCTGAGAAGCTGGTGTACAACAGACAAATCAAAGGTGAGACCGCAGCTGTCCTCATTTGATTCTGGAAGAGTTTCAGTCTTTTCGGGACAGAGGCCTTCTGCAGCTCCCAAAAAGCTTAGAGCTCAAAATACACTAGAGGCAGAAGAGGGAACTAGAAGAGAAGATACCACGCCATGAGGTAAAAAATCCAACCAGCAAACAAATTATGATGGCAACCAGTAGAAACGTTCTGAGAAACCTTCGGAAGCAGTCTTGGAAGTCCTCCTTCCTTTGGTTGTGCTGTTGTGGATCCTCAATGCCCTGAATGAATTCAAAATATTTACCTTCCTTCGTCCTTTTAACTTTGGAAACAAGCCTGAAGCTGCCCAGTGCCCAGATCTGCTGGGTCAATCAGGTGGTGAAGACACATCATAGTATTTTTACAAGGCGGTCCTTTCCATTAGATGACACTCAGCTTTAGCATTCACTATATTTTTTATCACACCTAGTAATGATGCTCATGACAGAGGACTTCCAGAAATATTACAGAAGGTGGCCAGAACAAGAGGATAAGAGTGTTTGAAGTGAGGGGAATTATTTTGAAGAGAATTAATGACAATGCATCATTTGCTCTAAATTTTTTAATTTAAATATTCACTGGATTTTTATCACCCTTTGTGCCTTTCACAATGTATATTCTTACGGTTTATAGATAGATGCCCCCCCAAAGTCTTATGCACTCATAGGTGGGGCTTTGGGAGGTGGCTGGATTATGGGTATGTGGTGCTGGGATTAAGGATGTGTGATAACTAAATTTGTTTAGCATAGATCTGGGTGTGGACAATGGGAGCCCTACTATGGGCACGGTTGGCACCAGTCAAAGAGGCTTGCACACTGGATGGAAAGAAAGGGAAAGAGAGGCCCGCTGCGCCGCTTCAGTGCCCCCTGCCGGCTCTGCCATGAACTATCTTTCCTCCGTGCTGCTCCTCTGACACGCTACCCTGCCTTGGAGTCAGCTGAGTACGAACCAAAACGTGTACAAACTGAACTGAAATAAAAATTTTTCTTCTTTAACTTAGTGTCAGGTACTTTTTTTTCAGCAATGAGAAAAGCAACTAAAACATATGTACAAATCAAAATACCATGTCCTACAACACACACATGTATAATTTTGAATGCTAATTAATAAAAACAATTTTTAAAAACTAGAAAGTAACACTATAAACATAATTGGACAAACTAATTTTATATGCCTTTGAATGTAGTGCATTTAAAGAAGACATACCATTTATTTTCATTAGTACATATTTGCAGTACAGTCATAATGTGTACACTCCTTGTGTGGAGTTGTTACACGTACATAAAGCATCTCAATTCCTTTTCCACCCCATCTGCCCTCCCCCTTCCCTCCCTCCCTCCCTCCCTCTCTTGAAGCCCCTCCCACCTGAGAAGGGTCCGCGTCCCTACTCCCTGCTAGGTGTCTTTATTTTGCTATTTATATTTTGGGTTTCATATGGAGAAGCTGAGTTATATTTAAGCTTGTTTATTTGATGTGTTTCACTTAACATTATGGCCTAAAAGTGCATCCACTTTCCCACAAATGACTCAAGTTTATCCTTCCCTTTGACAGAGTAGCACTCCTTTGCTTGTAAATACCACATTTTCTTTATTCAGTCACCTGTTAGTAGACATCTAGGCTGCTTCCAAGATTTAGCTATTATGAGCTGTGCTGTCATAAAAATGGGTATGTGTGTTTTCACTCTAGTATAATATCTTTAACGCTTCAGGAAGATACCTAAAAAAAGAATAGCTAGGCCAATTTCTAGTTTTAGTTTTTTGAGTTTCCTTATTCATTTTCTTAGTGGTTGTATTAGTCTATGTTTTAGTATTTTTGTTGTATTTCAACTGACTCCAATCATGAGGAAACAATCGGAAAAATTTGAAATGTTGGGACATTCTACAAAACACCTGGTTAGAATGCTTCAAACAGTTCTGTCATGAAAGTCAAGCAAAAAGCAAAAATGAAATGAGGCCTCCTTTGAATAAGTGTCTAGAGAAATTTATCATCTAAATGAAGAGCCTCATCCTTACTTGGATCCCAGAGGAACAAAATCTGTAAGCTATAGTTATTATTATTTAGACAAGAGAATTTTAAACATAATGTTATACCACTATACAATACTAAATATATAGGTTGCACTAATAGCATTGTGTTTATACACAATAGTGTTTTTATCCTTAACATCAATGTAGAATGACACAGAGGTAGATGGAGGGATGGATAGACAGACGAGAGGACAGAACGGGACAGGAGCAAATGTTAACACTTAGAGACTCTAGAGATGAGCACTTTGGTTGTTGGGTATCGCTAGTGATACGAAAGTAAGTGAAGTTTCAAAACACTGACTTTAATGTATTCTTTTCATTCATTTTATAACCTGAATGCTACCCTTTATCTAGTTTTCTAGTTGGTTCTTCTAATAACTTTGTTGTATACCTAAGTAATTCTACTGTGTTAGCTACTAGAGGTACTTTACATTGAAATAACAACATAACAACATAAGGTTATAGGTTAATAGTAAATTATTTCTTCACTGGATTTTTAAGCTTCTGAGCCAAATTTAATACAGAATGTATTTCAAAAGAAATATTATATTAAAAATAACTTTTCTTCTTTCTTCTCTTTCTCCCGGTAACTTTCCCTGTAAGATTCTCCACTACAGGCTTTATCGCCCCTTGCAATGGAAACGTCTTTTGTGCTTTTATGTCAGCACATGTAAAAGATACATGACCTAACCCTGAAGATAGCCTGTCACCTGCCCTCTTGGGGGAAAATGCAGCGCTGTTTGCAGAAGTTCCTTCTCACGCACCTTGTATGAGGCATATAACAACATGGAATTTTTTGGTCGGGTAATAGTAACAAATATTCATTAAAAATTCATTTGGCATAAATGTTCTTATTCTAACTTTAAGTTTTTAAAAACCTATCCAGACAACTTTGAATTTTCTTTAGGAGACAGAGAATGCTGCCGATGGAAACATTACAGCCCACAGACAACAGATTTATATACATGCTTCCATACCCTTTTTTCATTAAAGACTACTAAATATTCTGAGAAGTAGCAAAGTGATCGGTAGTGTGCGTCCACACTGTACTCTGTCCCCAGGCTACTCCTGGCAGACGTGTTAATGCTTAGTGAAACAGCTGGACAGTCAGCACTGGTGAGACAGAGGAGAAATAAAATGCTTTTATTATCCCCAGGGAGGACAACAAGCCACTGAATAATTAAGGTTGGACTATGCAGTAAATGTAAATTATGCCTAACAAATCCCTTCTGCTCGGCTCTCTCATTGTATCATGGAAAATGGATTGTATAGAGTGAGTCTCCCCACAATGGTCCTCAGTAGAGATTGTGCTGGCATTGCAGCAGTGATTCTAAATGCATTAAAGAGGGTAAGTACAGAGAAGGGAGAAAGGTAATTAGAAAGATGCTAATTGGTTTTCTAGCTCTGAAGTCTCTAATACCTCTTCAGAGAATCCCTTTGTCTTATCTTTACTCACACGAAGAAATAGTCACAAATAAGATAGATTCTCTATATCCACGGAGGGCATTTCACAGTCATACTAGAATCTCTAAATGGTAATGTAAAAAAAAAAATTAAACCTTTCTACCTTACATAGTCACAACCCATGATTTTCCTTATGAAGAAGAGTTGCCTGTTGGGTCTTAAGGCTAGTCTTTCCTACCTTCAGTCTCCAAAGATATGAAATATTTTCCTCTTTATAGCCTAGAATTTTCCTAATGCAGTTGTCAAAATCTTTATTCTAAATGTACTCAAAATATTTTTGTGGTGAGGGGATAAACCCTTTGAAAGGTCAGGAAGTTAAAAAGAAAAAAACTATCTTCTAAGCTATATTGCTTCTAGTATATGGTAGTTGTTTACAATCAAGATCTCAAAAGTTTATGTGAAGAAATAGGCATTGTTTTTTTGATGCCACTCTTTATACTTAAACCCACATCTTCTATTTTAAAATGCAACTACTAATTTTTTTATTAACTTCATAATGTCTGAAAATATATTTTCTCCCTAGCCATTATATATTTTAATTTAGGGCTTAAGCTTTGGCCACCCACTTAGGACACCCTTCTGTTCCTCTTACACAGAAGCTTTCCTCCTCTGAAGAAGTACTTCCTGCTCTTGACCTTGGTTGTTCCTGGAATTCACTCAAACTCAGCATGTCAGACATCTAGCATTTCCCTTATATCAGTTAGAGATCTTCTACTGAGATAATTGGACAGAGGTAAGAGTTTGCTTTTGTTTCATAGATTCTGGATTGTGACTCACTTAGGTAATCAAAATTTTATGCTTTCAAATTAATATTGTCTTTGTCAATTATTTAAGGTTTCATTAAAATGATGATAAATTTAAATTGAGAACATGGGAAGGCTGTGATGCTTCTTTAATGGAACATTTTATTCCTGTTTTGTATATGTTCCATTTAGACTTAGTTGTTGAATTTACTAGTGTTTCTTGTTTGACCTAACTGTTGTCAGACAACAGCACTAATGATAAGTAGTGTTAGTTTGCCCCCTAGTCGAGTTGACATGAAATGCTGTAAAACTGTCTTTTTATGAAATCTACTTCATATTTAGAAAATATACACACCTATTCATAAATCACAGGATCCTTTCCACCCATTAAAAGATGCTACTTCAGTGGCTGTTCTTAAGACTTTGGGGACAAGTTTCACTGAGACAAACTGGCCTGATCCTTCTCTACACTGTAGAGAAAATGTTGAGCCAGTTTTGCCTGTTTTTCTGGTCTGATCTTCCACTGGTAAGGAAACAATCTTCTGATCTTCCCCTGCTACTTTTTACTTTCCTTCTTTTGGAGGCATGTAAGTTAGAGAAAGAGGAACTGTAACCTGCCCCAACCTTTTCATCATACACAACAACTAAGCACCTTTAAGGTGAGCCTGTAGAAAATGACCATTTGGTAATGCTGAAGACAGGGAAGTCATCTTAGATAAGGAACACATACTCATCTCTGGGCCAGATTAGACATCAATATTTTGCCCAACCAGGAGAACACATATAAAAGCTATGTCCTGGTTTAGTGTTCTGGTCAACAGTCTTTCCAGGGAAACTGAAACAAAGATCCCACGGAAAAACCAAATTCTGAGTGAAACCAGAAGGATCTATTTTCCCAAGCACAATACTTAAGGAACCAAAACATATTTAGTCTAAGGGAGGGGCCCCAACCTTTTGTCTTTTTCTCATCATTTATGTGCATAAAGGAAGAAAATACTCTATAACTTAAGTTGACTTACAGATAAACGTCATTAGAGTGAAGTACGTGCTTCCACCCAGGTTGTCAGCTGATCAAAATGATGTCAAGATGGGTTTTACAAGTACAATAGATATTGTTGTCTGCATACAATAGCTTGAGAGTCTTTCACTGGTTAATCACAATGTGTTAATTGGTATGATGTGATTCTCATAGGTCATCAAAAATTTGTTAAAATAAATAAATGGGGACCTCTCAGGCTTAAGGAAACTACTGGGCAGGATTCCCCTTGTTGAGTAAAGGAGCAGCTGCTTAGAAATATTTTCTTCTGCTCTTTGTTCACTAATTGAATCCCAACACTTTCTATAGCCTTAAAGAAGACACATCCCAATAAATATTGCTAAACATATTTTGTAATATGATTACTTTGGCCATTGTCAAAAAGTTAAGTTTTCTGTGGAAGAAAACAATAAAGTTTCATTAAAAAGATACTCTTGGTACAAAACTAAGGCACAAAAATTTTCACATTGCCGTGATTCTCATTTTGCTAATTTCACAGTGTACTAAATGTCTTGATGCCTTCTGGTATACAGGTATTCTAAGATATAAAACCAGGATTGTTTTATGGTAATAATCTTTTTTAGACTCAGATATCTGCCTTTCTCTTGTGTCCCAGCTATTTGTGATAAGACGTACATGTCAAGCCAGTCAAAGTATAGCTTAAAAAAATTTATGTGATATATATGTGATATATTAATAATCATATATCATGTTTTATATGTGTGTGTGTGTGTGTGTGTGTGTGTGTGTATCACTACACTTTCCGTCATGCTTAGGGAAGCACTTGCTTCATCTGCTCAATGTCACACACTAAAATTAGAGGCTAGACATAAATTTCTAAGGTACATTTATAGGCCAGTATGTTCTCCTTAGATAACATCCTATGAAAAGATGACAAATTAGATGAGAGTTTTCTTTGTGTCATTTAATGTTTTGTGATTAGATCAACATGTTGACTAAAAAGGCTGCTCTGTACTAAGATGGACATTTAAGTATGGTACAGAAATAGTGTCATCATGACTGTCAAAATATCTGTGGCTCTTGATTTCATTTTCTCTGTAAACTATATAACTATTGCTTGTAAACATTCTACAGGGACACAACTACTAAAACAACCAGGGTTGGTAAGAAATAACAGTCCTCTGACTACATTTCAAAGTGCTTGATATCCAGATGAAATTATAATAGTTGAACTCAATGCTTACACTGCAATACTAATGTCCTTGGTCTTCTCTTCTGGGTATTCAACAACTAAAGTTTACAAGCTAGAACTAGAAACATAACTGGCCTAAGAAGATAGCCATTATTTTGGCTCTGGCCCTTCAAGGTCAGTGAGGATCCAGGACCTGGGGGAGCCTTTTTTTGAGATCCTGCAACTTTGGTGAGTCACCTGACTTCCTGACCGGGGAGATTGGTAGAGCCCATGGAGCAAGAATCTCAAATGTACGGTGTACCAAAGGAGGATCACCAAACATGGAGAGGTCTCCCCTGCTTTCACAGAAAGAAACATGGTCAAGTAAGGTCTGACCCATCCCCATGGCTGACACTGACAGATGACCTAAGAGGATCATGCTTCTAAAAGTAATGCCTGAGGACACTTAACTGACCTTGCTAGACGGCAAGCGGTTAATTTTAACTAACACAGTCTCATTTTAACTTGGTCTTAAATACCCAGCAGAAAAGTATAATCAAAAGATGTATGAAAACAACACCATAGGAATAAACTAGATGGAGAAAGGAGCTCCAATCCCTGTCTCCTTCTGGCAGTTTCCAGTAGCTGAATGGAAAATCCTTGTTTGCTCTATGTATGCTTACTATGTGACTTGCTCCCCCATTTAATTAATATTACCTAAGTGACTATATTTGTTGTAGTCTTACTGGTTGACAATAAGTTTTGTCCTACCTCACATCCACCTTGTGACTTTCCACTGGATCAATACTACCTAAGCAACTATATTTGCAATCTTTTTAGTTGACTATAGCTTTGTCCCACCTTGAACCCACCTTACCTTGTGGCTTTGCTCAATACAACATCCTTGAAAATTAGGATTGGTGGACCACCCACTAAGGGCCCCTTTCTATCCTTTTTAGGCAGAAGCTTTCTTTTTCTCAATAAATACTTCTTATTCTAAAATAAATAAACAAATAAAATAGGATTCCTTGATTTAAAGTATTACACACCTGTAATCAATTATATACAAACTGTGAATAGCAGAAAGATTATTGCTAATATTAAACCTAAAAATGGGATTGATTTATAGACCTCATTCATTTGGTCAACTTGTGATTAAATACAATGGTTTTTAATTTAGTAAATTAATTATACATACTTTTAACTAATTGCTTTTTAATCTTGTTAGCATGAGGGTTTTTTTCTTAGAAATTGGTCATTACTATATGTCTTTCCTTTCCTCTTAGCAAACTCAATACCAAATTTCAACAAACCTTAAATGAAAATAAACTACCCATCCTCCTAGAATAGGGAAGACTTCCTGTAGTTAGTTCTGGAAACAACATTATAATGTGAAAATTTATAATACAACTGCATGCTCAAAATTGGTATATCCGATGCCATCAGTTGATTATTAATGAATTTGTTATCAAAAAATAGAGGAAATGTATTATGGCTTTAGCTATTACAAAATTTGTTTCAAACAGGTAAAGTTGGGTTCTAAATTATGGAATTATAAATTTGATTATGAGGAACGTTTATTTTTTTCAGGCTATATGTGATATATTCATTCTTTTGAGGGGAGGAAAGAACTCTTGGCGAGATTATAAGTTAAGGTAGTATGTTCTTCTTTACAATTTAAGCATAGTGTGGCAGAAACTTGTAGTTGTCCTCAGAGGGCCAGAGCTAGAATGACACAAGTGAAGGGCTTCAGGACACAAAATTTAAGGAGCATACGCAAACCAAGGGAGTGCGTGTCTCTTTGCATTCTCACTTCGGGTAACATACTGGCCTCATCCTAGCCTCTGTTCTAGTCCCCAGCCGCTGCTCCACCTTTCCACCTTTTAGGGATAGAATATTCCTGTCTTTTAATTTAATGGCCGTGTTTTCTAACCTTTCTTCCAGGTTTGTGTATGTGTGACTAACGTTCAATAAATAGGAAATACATGGAAATATTAACTGCAAGGTCTAAGTCATACCACGTACGAAAGCAGCCTGCTTGCTCCCAGAGCTTTGTACCTCCTTTCCTTGCGTGAGCCGCGTAAGATTGCGTTGACGAGCTCACGCCCCTGAGTGATGTGTAATAAAGCAAAAGGGACAGGTATCTCTGGATGGCGTTCTGAGACAGATTGCCTGTCTTCCTGCACCACAAACTCTACTGCTACATGAGGGGAATACATTTGTATTTATGTTCAACCTACTGTATTTTGGGGTGTTAGTTACTGTAAAACATGCTGCTAATCAAATCTCCTTTCTCTTGACACTTTGAATCCAAAGCAGACCGAAACCAAGGAGGAGAAGCACTAGGAACTAGCAGAGCAGTACAATACCGACCAGAGAGTCTAATATATTTTAGTTTCTGTATATTCCATGAATTCTTTTTTTCTGTCTGATTTTCCATATTTTTTGTTTTTTTTGTTTTTTTTTTATTTTAAAGACAAAAGAATGGAGACATATGAACCAGAAAAGCCATAAACAATACAGAAAATACAAAGTTATACAGAATATAGTAGGGAATTAGGACTGGATGTTGTATTACATAGTTATCTTCACATTAGTTAACACAAAAACATTAAAGGAAATACCAAATTATAGATAAGATAGTAGGGAATTTGCACTGGAT
>PVLD010017296.1:0-42349 GCA_004027595.1 Dinomys branickii | reverse complement strand
GTGTCTCCATACTGCTTGCATATATGAACGTTATATGAACCCATGGTGACCGGGTGGGCAGCGGAGAGAGAACCTCCCGGAGGAATGCCACTCAGACATGGCAATATAGCAACATGTGAAGGACAGAGAGGAGGGAGGTGGATATCCTGAACTCGGGAGGGATCTGAGATAGGAAGTGAAACCCTGGGAAAGTCTAAGCGGAACCTCCTCTGGAGGAGGGGATCGCAGATCTGACATGGCGAAGTTGGAGGGAGACGAGATAGAGAGGGAGGAGGTTGCCGCTCCAAGCACACCCCTGGCCCACGCCCTCGTTTCGGCATTCGTAGCTTCAGCTTAGGAGACCCATTGCCCAGCTGCAAGGGGTGGGGAACGGTAATGCTGGAGGTACCTTAATATTTTCCTTTACATTCTTCTTTATAAATTCCTTTTAGATTTTCCTCTCCAGTTTATGCTTTACTTTTCTTTAGATTGCACTGGCTCCTAAGGTGGAAAATAGGGTAGAATTTAGGGAGAACTTCTGGGACTTAACAGGAATTAATTAGAAGTCTGGCAACAAACAATAATAACAAAAACAGGTAAATTTAAAATTTGAGTGAAGCTTGAAACTGAACTAAAAATATACAGGCAAATACCTTGTAGGCAAGAGTGAGTTGATTACTTTGTTCTAGAAAGAAAAATTTTAGTGCGTTGCTTTTTTATGAGACAAATAAAATTGCACTTCCCATGTCCAGTGTTATTGATGTATTCAGAGAATTAGGTAAACCAAAATGTAAGCAGCTTTCATTTTTCATATCAGTTAAAGAAAAGTTGAGAAAATGTCTCTTTTCTAAAAACTCAGATTTGGTCATACAGAAAAAGCTATGTAAAACTGAAAATTAATGTACTAAGTTACATATACAGAGTAGAACGGATTGTTTATTGTTCATTATTAACATTTCTCACACCAAAAAAAAAAAAATGTGTTTGGGATACTGTTTTGTGTTAAGGCTTGCATGGCTTTTGTATTTAAGTGATTATTTGCCATAGGTTTCGTATTCCATAGAATGCTTTTGACTTATGACAATGCTTCTCCACAGGGGATGGCTTTGACCTTCCTATCTCTCATCAGGGGTGTGTAGATATATGATTAGCTGTCACAATTACAATGTGTGTGGTGCTACTGGGATTCATGGCTAGATGATAGAGATGCTGCTAGATACACTAAAATGCACAGGGCAGCCTTCAAAACAAAAAATTATCCAGCCCCAAATGTTGATAAGGCCATGTTCTAGAAACTCTGTCTGAGCATTTTCTACCACATTACCCTTTGACATACCTGTCTGCTTGTACATGTTGGCATGCTTAATTTGGAGTTCCAAACCCGTTATCCAATATTTTATTCTACAGTGAGTTTCATTTATATCAGGTTTTGCCACAACAGTATTTTATAAAGTTTTCATGCCTCACGTACAAAAGTAGTTCCTAACACAGTACATAAATGTACTTTTGGTTTGATTTCAATTCTGTATCACCATCTCTGTCTCTCCATGCAGGCTTATTTGGCCAGTTATCCATGGAAAACACTTTCCAGGTTGATGACAGAATGCCTCTGCAAACAGAGGTTAGAGTATCAAGTTATTTTCATTACAAGGAACCTACAACATTTTCAGCTGTGAAATTCAAGTTCTAAAACACGACTTTTCCTTCACCATTCATTCGCTCCCATTTCCACAACTGTATAGAACAGGCACAAACATTCTCACACTTGGACGAAACGTGAACTTTTCCCCCAGTGGTTGCAGAATGACTGAACATACTGTTCCTCCTTCCTGGCCTCTCCTTCTTCACAAAGGGACCATTTGGGGCACACACGTACCTGGTGGTGAGAGGGGCCTCGGACCTTGGAGTGGGTGTGAATAATCTTTCTGTGGGTTGAGTTGCACCCAAGAACAAAGTATGACCAGAGCTTCAGAATGCAGCCTCTGTTCTCTCTTTTAAAGAGTTGTATTTATCTTTAAGTTAAATAACATTTTAGGATTTGCGAGCAAGGTCCCTGAGGTGCATGGTGTAGTGGTCAGAACTGATCACATAAAAGCAAAGCTTGTACCAGACACATTGAGTTCCTAGTGCTCTAGGAACATTGCAGGATCATACATATTTTCAGAGAAATTTAGATGTTCCATCATGAAGCTAATTTTTGGAGGGGGCCTAAATGTGATCCATCTGGAAATATAAATGTAAATTCACATGAAGCATCACTGCTCTGTTCAAAGGGCAACAGAATGTTTCCCCACCCTCAGCTCTCTGGGCTTGTGATCTGTCTTACTGCAAACTGAGATCTTCAAAATAAATGCGAGAAAAATGAACAACTTACTCTCCTCCTGAGTTTCTATTTTATGGGAAAAAACATATACCTAAGATTGGCTTCTATTCTGTTTCATGACATAAAATTCACCTTGCAATTGTGTGTTTCTCACCCCCTCTTATTGAGTCAATAAGGTGGTTGAGATATATAATCTCAGAAGTATCACATTCACTACAAAAATCATTCAATCAAGGCCAGATTATTTCATTCTTAGCTGCAGAGGATGAAAGTACATTCCATCAAATTTCAGCATATGTGTTAATAATTGAAACTATAGTGCTGGTACTCTTCTTTATTCCTAGGTCAACGTTTTAGAAGGTAATTTAAATGACCTTAAGAAATTTAACAAAACCAATCTTGTCTTACTTGCTTTAATAAGTGTAGATTACTCTTATATTTGATGTTGCTTCTTATTGGCTATCTTACAAGCAACAGTTTTTAGAGCAAGCTCTTTGTCTTCAATAGAATCAGGAGAAGAGTGCAAGAAGTTTGAAGTGAGAACCCACTGAGGAGGGACAAGAGTATGTTAGTAATAGAATCCCCAGGTTCCTTTGGATCACTATCTGCCCAATTCTTATTGGCCATACTTTTCATGATTCTAACCCTGTGTCTTCGGTCTTCACTGGGTTTGTAACTTTCAGGCTTGAAAATCAAACACATTCTTGAAATGCTTTCTTCTATCCATTCTTCCCCTACTTCCTGGAAGCTATTTAAATTTTTAGGGCAAGACATTTTACAAACTCTCATGGGACAGAAGATAGGTGAACCAGAATACTTGTTCCTGAGGGCACTCAATACAACTGCAAACTTGGCACACTAGTAAATAGACTGGCAGTGAAAAAGGACCCAGCTGTCTCCCCCAAAACCTGCATATACACATCTCCCTTTTTAGGTCTTATTTCAAATCTGCGAACAAGAACAATCACTATAATTTGGTGATACAAATTGACATGAGCTTATTTAGCTATGTGACCAATGAGGAAGGCGAGTTTGTAAACATGAGAGAATTGGGATAGGTGCTGATTTTGTGCTACCATCTTTATGAAATAAGAAGCAGATGGTTTGCTACAGTGAAAGCGAATCCGAACCCGAAGTCTGTCAGTGGTGCCAGCACTGATTAGTGAGCTGTCACATGTTACAATGGCTGTTTTTGTAATTTGGGTGAGATATATTTTTACCCTCTGACGAGAAGCACACATGGAGAATTTAATCCGAGGAAGATGCAATAATATCCTTTCTTACTGTATTATTACTAAAGTAAAATCACAGTTGTCTGTTGAGTTTGGTAATCCGTGTACCTCTCTAACCACTATCTAAATAACAGCTAGAACATTTTCATTCCTTGAGCCCCAGAAAGTGTCTGTACTTCTTCAAATCAGTTTCCCTCCCACGACATGTACCAAATGTCCACCACCGTGAATTAGTTGGACTATATTTAGACTTCATGTATGCAGCAATATTCTGAAGCAAGCTTGCGGCTGAGTTAGGAGAAGAAATTCTGGGCAGTGGAGAAGTGCGGTTCTGAGTTGGGTAGCATTCTGGGCTGGCCTTTTCCCATTACACTTGAGAGGTTGGGCTGCGAAAGTTTTGTACATAACTACATGTCTTCAATAACACTCATTCTGAAGGTGAAAAATTGTTTTCCTAGGCTCACTATACTCACTAACAAACGCTATAGCATAGATTTTAGAAGCAGCTATGCAGAAGAATGCATTATAACGTAGAAACGGGATCAATAGACTTTTAAAATTCTTGCCTTCTCCTATTCTCCTTCTGAATAAATCCCACTCATCCTTAACTATGTGAGTGTATAGTCATTTTCCCACCACCAAAAGCCAGGTTTCCTGTTTCTTCTCCTTTCCCATTTTTTGGAATGAATCTTTTTTATAGCGTGTGCAAATGATGAATGGATTATGGAACATGGTCTTTTTGACATTTAGATTCCTTTCCTTCAAAGATGAGATCTGAGACAACTTTGTATTTTCTATGTTAATTACTATGTCTACTAGCACTGGATATTAAATAAAGACGCAAGACGGATGGATGGGTAGGTGAGTGGAAAAATGAATGCTAAAGCATTCGTCTAAGACTTGGGACATTTTCCAAGGTAAGTTGATCAAGAATCTATGACATTGTCTGGTTAGTGAAAATGGGATATGTTTGCTAGAAGGATTTCAATCACAAATGTTCTCTGATGGCTGAGCTATAGTGGTGTACCAGATCAGCAGGGGGCCTCCTTAGGACCTTATAAAGAGGTGAACGGTGGAAAAATGTACAACATAGGTTGTTTTTATTTCCCTTAGGGTAAAAGACCACAGACCTCCTACATTCCTCCTTTGCCTTCATATGAAGTTTATTAAGAGATGATTACAGGTTAATTGTGTCATGAGTTAGCATATCATTGCAAAATTTGTGAAATTTCATCTCTGCAAGATTGATGACTTGCTGAGGAAGAAGAACCAGGAAGTGAGCGATTTGGATGCATGGCCACGATTGTCCTTTTTGAAGTGTTAAGTACAGTCTTCCCCTAGTGGAAGGGCTTGTATACTGACATATATTACTAGGAATAGAAAAACACTCTCTCTAAATTTCATTTGCTTTGTGATGCATCAGAAAACGTTAAAAATCTGAATGCCTGTTTCAAGTTATCAATTAATTGATTCTAACTTGGCATAATCAAACTTAATTTTTTCTCAATTTCTCATGTAGGACATGTGCACTTCTAAGCTGAGAGGAAGTTTTTATTGCTTAATGGATTCTTAGCTCTAATTAGGGGTTATACAATTATAGTTCAGTGAACTAACAGAGAATGTTGCTGACAAAATTAGCAGACTAGCTAGGATTTTAAATACAAGAAGGAAAAACGCCTTTGTATAAATGCTTCTGCCTTTTATCTGTTCTTCTCACTAAGGAAACACTCCGCTTCTGGCTGTCCACTCCTTCTCTACCTACCTCTTGAGTATTTCTTCTGCCCTGGTCTCCTTTGAACTGTTTCCATCTCAGAAGCCAATAATCCTACCCACTCAGCAAATCTACTCATGTCACTCCTTTGGTGAATACCTAGTTATTTCCTGTCTTACTCAGCTCTAAAACCCATCCCTAGACAGACATTGCTCAAGGTATGCCATGAATATGTTAATTAAAATTATTATTACAATAACATACACAGTGCCATTAATCCCAGTAAAAATATCCCCTGTCATTTTGAACACACTCACCCATCATTCTTGTCACTTTCTGAAGCAGTTCTGCAATTCCTCTTCCAGAAGTGTCTTTTTGAGGTATAACCAAAATTACCATGAATGCTGCTCCTAAGGAATGCAATCCCAAGGAAACCTGGGAGTATTCTGAGGGGTATTAATGTCAATGTGCCTTCTACAGTAATATTTTTAAACTTTAAACATTCTGCATATTGTTTGATCACACCATATATGATAACGTACAGTATTAATATATATTATCTCCAAGACTGTGAGTAAATTTGATCTTGCTCTGGAATAAGACAATATTATCCAAGGTTCTTCATTATATAAATATGCCCAAGGAAACAGTTCATAACAGGGATTCAATGCTTCCATTCACAAAATATGCAGAAATATGACAGAACTATGAAGAACCATTTCCCAACATGTATGTGTTTTATTTTTCTTGTCTGTCACCTTTTCCTCCCACTACATTTTAAACTCTGTGACATATGATTGCTCATCTTCCTGGATCTCTGGATCTCTAGCTCTTAGAAGTTTCTGTCATAATAGATCCTGAACATGTACTAGGTTACCAAATGGACAAATGCCCTTCTTTGTCAGTAGAAGTTACAGATGGAGGGAGCGGGCAGACCAGCTTCAGTTCAATGGACAGCATATGAAGCAGACTTATCGCGCTTCTAATTCTTGCTACTTAGGATGCTGTCAGACTGATGGTAGATACTTAGTCTTGACTTGTGGAGTGAATGAAACTTACTCTGTGAGGGCAGCTTCTCTAGAAAAACAGAATCAGCAGAGTGGAGAGGGGGGCAGGGGGCTGAGTCACACAATTTTATGTGCTGAGAAGTCCAAGATTTGCAGCCAGAGAGCTGGACAGCCAGGAGAGCTAGTGGAATGGAGTCTAGCTTAAACACAAAGGCCAGGGATCCAGGACACCCAGACATATCAGTTCCAGCCCCTATCTGAAGGCTGATGCTTGATGCTTCAGACGGAAGACACTTGAGAGAAAGAATTCTTTCTTATTCAGGCTTTTGTTTTATTCAGACCTTCAGTGAGCTGCATGAGGCTCATGTACACCTTGAGGGACAGTGTGCTGTGCTTAGTTCACCCTTTCCAGTGCTGATGTTATACAGAGACTCCTTCACAGACACATCCGAAATAAAGCTTAATCATATGTCTGGTGCCCAGTGGCCTTGTCAAGCTGACACAGTTTTAAGCATCACACCTGCTGCAGCTCCACCAGTTCTCAATGGAGAGTACAGCACTGCTCCAAGGGTCCCACGTGCTCAGATCACGGTGCTGAGAATCCTCTCTACCATCACACAAATTAAATAACCCAAAGTGGCCGAGGAGTGCCTCCTCCTTCCTGGCCTTTGTATGCTGATATTGATATTAGCAAGCTCATGCTAAAGTAAATTCAAATAACAAACCCAGAGTGAGGAGACAGACCAAGCAATTATGTCTAAGACGTAGGAATTGTGCAAGAAAGACTGTTTAATGTGTTTGACTACCGATGGGGTTGGCATAGGGGCAGAGTAGAAGCACTATACATGGGAGACAAAAATGACTTTGATTTATTTTGTCTAAAATACTGGAAACTTTCTCCACTAATGGGAGCCAAATAGGAAGTTCTAGTGGGCTGGGAGTGAACCAGGGGAGGGCAGAAAGGATTGAACCTGAGGTAGGGACAAAGACAGCAGAGGCCACCATGGCTCAAATGGCTATGAGACCCAACACAGCTGTCCCTGTGATTCCGTCTCTGAAGTCCTGAAATCGGCTTCACTGCTAGCTTCCCTTTTTATCAGGAACAAATGACATTTTCAACTCTCAAGATTCCTGGATCATGGAAATACATTTTATTTCTTAGACTTACAAAAGTGGAGTATGTTCAAGATCCTTTTAAAATAGTTGTACAGAAGGTGTTTTCAAAATTGTATTCCTTTTTCCACATCTAATAAAGTCGTGCCAAAAAATAAGTCAGAGTGAACGAACTATTTGACCTGCTTAAGTTCTTTTTAATTAGTGTTTGACAGTTAAATTTGCAGCTTCATATGTACAATGTGTTTTTAAAATAACCTCATAAATCGCAGCAACTACTCAGGTTTTTTCCTAACAAAAAGTTTGAAAAACAGTTCAGTTACTTTTTAGTTTTGAAAGAACCAAGATTTTACATGTTAAAAATTACCCAAGGTTATTTTTCTGTTTTTTAAAAAGGCTTTTAGTCATCAGAACCTCATAAAACTTCAATTCAATCATGTTTTACCTTCCCTCTTGGCAACCTGTTCATTACTTCCTGAAGTTGACCAATCTCTGAGGTAAAAATGACTAGATTTCTAGAAATGACACCTCCGTGATTCACTACTTTGGCTTGAAAATCCTATTTCCACAGGTTAAAAAAATTGTGGATATTTTCACACCCTCCATGACACCTATGTCAGCAGACCTGAAGTATTTTATGCATTCAATTTTCTTTCCTTTTGAATGGCTATGGATATAAAACAGAGAAACTAGTCTAAGTAAGGAGTCATTTGGTGGACAAGGTCAAGTACTGGTTTGTGGAACAGGATTTGTAAGTACATACTGGGGAGGAGAACTGAAAATCCCCTTCTCCCATCCTGGTTGTTCTTTCCTTTTGAGTAATTTCTTTCCCTTTGACTATATCTATTGTACCTTTTGTACCTTGTTTACTCTTTCAGTTTCTCACACTAGGGAGACCATGTGAAAGAAGAAAGAAATATATGTTTATATAGAATGTATGTATATATCTGGTAATCTGAGCAACTACCATGAAAATAACAATATGCAGTATAATCACCATTGTTCATTCCCTATCATCTTGTTTTGAAATTCTGTATTATTTTTTTATCTTTAGAAAAAAAGAGCTGAAAATCCCCGAGGGCGAGGTGGTTTGGCTAACACAATGACACTGCGAATGGGTGGCCACAGTTGGACACCAGTAGGAACAGACAACTCGAGAGTGACTCGGAAGGAAAAGGGAAGGCTTTCTCATGGAACATGAGGCCTAGGGCCTCACTGGCTAATCTTGATTAGACAATTAAAACTTCACATGGTAACCACAGATTCCTATCAATGTGTGTGTATAAAATTGGAAATCAAAGGAACCTTTGACATCTTTGCAATGTTAAGACTTCCCACTTATGAGTATGTATACACTTATTGCAGCTGATGTCTATGATCTTTAATAAATGTCCTTTAGCTTTTTCTTAGGTTGATTAAGTACACTTAAATCTTTATATATATATATATATATATATATATATATATATGTTTGTTTTGTTTTGAAGTGTGTCCTCAACAATCTCTGAAATCACCCCTAAAAGTGTTAAAGTATCACATTGGTGCTCTACATGAATAATTTTGTTTCTTCACTTCAAATATATTGCTTTGGCTAAGACTTACAATTCAATAGGACAGTTACTATCTACATTTATTTTCTGAACATATTTTTACCATAACTCTTTTGGTTGCATAAATTGCTTTTATTCTGTATCTACTTTTATGATTTTTCCCTTCATATTTGTTAGTATAATACTTAATAGATTTTTGTCATTGAACCATTGTTATATTTCTTGAGTAAGCAGAAATAGTTTATGCTGTATTATTTTACATGCAAATTTGTTCTTTTAGATAATGTAATATCTAGGATTTGGGAATATCAGATTGGTTTCTAAATTTAATTTCATTTTCTATTTTGCTTTATATCTGTATGAGCTTTATGTCTGTAGTTGTTCCTCTTTTTTTTGCTAATAAGGTTTATTTCTTACTATATTTTAATTATTGATATTAATGGGTGTTTGTCTTGTTTTTTAGCAAATTAGGTTTATATTTCTTTGGTCTTTCCTTTTTTCTTTTTGATAATTTCATAGGTACCTGTTCCTGACTCTTCTATTTTCTAGCTTCTACTTCCTGAATATTTATTTATTCTTTTTGTTGTAGGTTTTTGTATTGAATGGTAATCCATTTAGATTTTATTGTAAAAGTCATTTAGCATTAAAGTACTTTCTTTTTCACCTAAATGAACGTAAATATATATATTTCTATCCTCAGATTACTCATGCCTAGATCTCTTTATGTTTTGCTTTTTAAGATTTTCATTGTTTTTTGTTTAAGTGTTCCATAATTTCTATCATGGTTTTCCCTCTGTGCCCGGGGCAATTTAAGAAAACATTTTAAGGTTTTATTTATTAGTCAATATCTGCAGTATATGATTACATTCTTTGTGGGGTGTTGGTGCATGTGTGTAACACATCTTAATTCTCTGTGTATTTATGCATACGTGCATACTCACATGTTTACTGTTTCATTTCTAATTTCCTTGCAAGAAAATTGCAGCCGATAATCTATGTGATAGTAATGAAATGCTTGGGGAGATCCTCTGTTCTTTGGTTCTGTCTGGCTTACAGTTTTAACATTGCTTTCATCTCAGCTTTCAAATCAGACTTGGGTCTCATACTTCCTTTTAAACCCTCTTCCCTGCAGTGAGATGGAAGAAGATGGAAACACACATGAGTTATCCCTCAGGTCTCTTGGTTTATTATTTGATTCCCCACTGTGCTTGTGTTCATTGCCTTCTGACGTCTGTGCTTGTATAGAAACGGCAACCCTAGGAAATATTGGGCATGGTTTGTTGTGGTTGTTGTTAAGTGCCTTTTCATGGGAGGGATAGGCCACAGAACTCTCCTTCCTGGTCTATAACTTGAAGCAGTGTTCCCTGACTCACCTGGAGCAGATTGTTTTTCTGCCTTACTCACAGGGGCTGAGTCATGGGCCAGCACCACCTGCTTTAGGAAACTCCGGGGCCAACAGCTTTGGGACTCACTCAGTGTCTTAAATCTTTTCTGTTTTAGGATTTTTCAAAAGTTTCATTTTGATTTTGATCTTGTAGTATCCCTTTGCTCTTTTCTTTACATATCTCATTCCTATACATCCGGATCAGAGGAAGCACATCCAAGTGTATACCTCTTGCCCTCTGTTGACCTCAATGCTTTTGTGCTGAAAATATTTGGAAGTATTTTCATGTGTGATACGAGGTAAACAGTAAACTTCTACTTTTTTCTCTTTCAAATAGATGAAAAGCATCTAACGTACTGGCTACTGCATGTTCTCCTGTGTGAATAAACATATCACAAACAGTGACCTCTGGTTATAACTGGCTTCGAGCCCACAGAGCGCATGCTCTGCCTCTCCTGCTTCCGTCTTGTTTCACCTTTCGGAATTCAAGTAACTTTAAAAGCAGCGCCTTGTACACTCAGATGAACCCGCATATTTTCTACTGTTTCACATGCATTTGGCTGCCCTGCACTCATTTGGGTAACTTGCCTGGCCCTATAAAGATTGGGTTGTGTAAATTCTTACTTCCAGTGCAAGTGCTTTAAGTTTCAAGGTCACGAGACTCATTGTTTTTCACCCAGTGGTAAGAAGGTTTTGGAAAATCTATTTTGCAAAATATATTTTTCCTCCCAGTTTTGCTTGTGTGTAGCTTCATTCCTTTCGAAGTGCCAATGTGGAAACGGTTAATGGTGAAGTTCAGATTCTGCAGTAAATACTCAGAACAATAAATGATCTTGTAAAGATCACGGAACCTCGCGTGGCTTTGACTCCCTCATCAGTTAGAACAAGAGAAATTGATTTCCTGACCTTTGAGATTCAGGTAGAAACATGGCTGAGTCTATATCCATGATCAGAATAAATAAAATAATATTAATAAATCGTGCTTGGGAGAACATATGGTGTGCAACTTGGTGTGATCCTGTGGTTGATTGCGTTAATTAAAAATTCTTTAAAAATCATTAGTGGGTTGGAGACAGAGTGAAGAATGTGTTAATTACATGGGTTGTGATTTTGTATGAGGTGGATTTAAAAATTTGGGGGAGAAGGAAAACTAGAGGTGTGGTTTATTACCTACATAGGGTCAAGAGAGGATAAAGGTCTTGCCAGCTAACGTACATACTTATTTCTCTATCGAGTCTTTTTCTTAACAAGTCATATTTGCCCATTATTTAAATTGTTTACTTATTTCTTCCATGCAGCTAAAACACCAAATGCTATAGTATCCAAATTATCTTTGATGTTATTCTGATGTCTCCAACATTGTGCTTTACAAAGTGTGGTTTAGGCCGTTGAGATCCAACTCAATTTAATGTTCAATTTCAGGTACCAGGGGCTTTTGTCTGATACCTGGCTTTCTCCCTGGAGGATTCTCTTAACTGTGACAACAACACTGTAGTGGTAACATACTTAGAGTTATTTATCTCTGCATTAGGCGCACTCAGGAGGGCCTATTCAGCTGGTGGGAGTATCAGAAGCACCATTTGCAGTTGCTAAGAATCAATCCTGCTCTTTCTTACCAAGCATCACTGAAGCCATAATGAACTTTTCCCTTTATCAAAGGAACACTCAGTATTAATAATGAATGTTATATTGTCCAAAGAGACCAAAACTTCTTCTACTTCTAGACTTCCTAATTTTTCAGATTTGCTGACTGTAACATAATTTTCATTACTTACTCTTCCATATTTTTGTTGTTAGTCTTGCTACTGCTGTAGAACATCAAGGTAATTTCATAACATTGGCTTCAACGCTATTTTCTAGTGCCCTGAAAATTGTATTTCACCACGTACACTCACAGTTGCTATAGCTCAAGTTTAAAACTAATCTATCATAGCTATCGTAATGTTGTAAAGCATATGCCCTTCAGTTTCTTTCTCTTTCCTAGCGTTTATTGCTTTTGTTTTTTAGAAATTTGACATCAACAGAATTTACCATCTCAGAGCTCTGCCTAGTTATTCTTTCTTCACTGCCTCCAAAGATGAGAAGGTAGTTTTTTAAAAAAAGTTTTACAGTTATTTATGTACTTAAATAGACCTTGACATACCACAGTATTATCTGAACTCTTTTTTTCTAAAGATATATGAAAGCAGATCATTTACATTTTTTCCTTTCTTACTTTCATCTTGGAGAGTAGCCATTCCCAGACGTCTGTGTCTGCAAATTCATAGATTTAACTAATATTTATTCTACAAATTATTTCCCTTCTCCTATTTTTTTTTGCTAATACAAATCATTCACATTCATTACATGAATCCCTGAGTTATATTAATTCCTACACATACAAGAAATAGATGAGAAATGGCATATAAAACAAATACAATCTAATCTCATGCATATTTTTACTTCAGGGAGGGGCCTAGTACACTTTGCATACTTACGCACTCTCTCCCATAAAATTTCTGCATACATATAGTATTCACAATGCTATCAGCTGGGCAATTATTTAGCATAGTGACAACTGACCATTGGTAGGTGTCTACTACCCTGAATTTTAAATGTTTAAAATTCAATTACAATTGTAATTGAATGTCCAAATGTCCGATTGCATCATTATTTGCTGGAAAATATCCAGTAAGACCAGGGACATCTCAGGATCGGGCAGCTGAGAAGCTGAAGCTGCAGTGAGGAAATTGCCACTAATACTGTTGCATACTGCCCAGGGACCCCTGGAATTGCTCGATCTTCTCCAGCAGAGTTGTCTCAAAGCAAAACATCCACTTGGTCATGGAAACTGATGAAAAAGCATTTAATTTATTGGGCACCAGCATGCATTTCACTGACCTTTAAGGACAGCCAATTTCTAATGTGGTCAAGTAGTGTCCCTGGGAAGGAAAGTAATATTAACTTGATTAATCTTGTGATATCACTTCCAAATATTTCCAAACTTAGTGGCTAGTATCCTGTTAAGACTGCAATGCATTTTACTGTATATATATTTGAGTTAGGTACAGTTTCATTAATTGTTATATTCTACCGCACAACAAGTTTCATATGATTTAAACTTGTAGTCTGTGCTGCAGCTTGAACATCTGAGTTCCTCCAAAATTATGTTGAAATTTTGAATTATGTTTGAAATTAATCCCCAGTGTAACAGTATTTGAGGCTGAGCCTGTAGAAAGTTATTAGGCTACAAAGGCTCTGTACTTGCCATGAATTTAATGTCTTTACAAAAAGGGTGAGGGAGGGATTTCAATTCTTTTGCCCTTCTGCAATGTGAGGATGAAGTTTCTACCAAACATGGACGTAAGAACCACGTACCATCCTTAACGCAGAGAACAGCAGCTCTTACTTGCTACTGAATCTGCTGCTCCCAGACTCTAGAGCTGGGGGAAAGAAAGCTGTAAGATTCATAAAATTTCCATCCTGAGGTATTTTGTTATAGCAGCAAGAACGGACTGAGACAGCCTGTTAGTAATACATCCACTGGAATTCTTCTGCACATATTATATAATATTAGAAGGGAGCATAGGACATTAAGTAGAATACCACAGGTACACATGGCTCACAGTGGAGTAAAGGCATACACACACACACACACACACACACACACACACACACACACATATATGCAGAAACACACAGTCCAGCTGCCAACAACTAAAGTTGGGAGAATGCACATAACAATGTGGATTCTGTGCTTTTCTTTATGAGTTAAGCAATCAGGCAATCCTTGAATTGTGCTCAAGTACAGTAACAATTGCCCTGCACCAGTAGTACCACCCCTTTAAATGTGAGGCATAGTCTTTCTTGTCAGCATCCCCACCATTTGCACGGCAACCCCACTTGTCTGCTGTTACTGGGTCACCACTGTCAGAATCCAGGTCCCTGACTATTTCCACTCTATGTTACCTGTGGTTTCCTCTCATTATTTGAGTTCTTTGAATGCTAATACTTCTACTGCATCACACAATCAATTATTTTTCTTCACTTACATTTATTGCACATCTGGAATGCTTTATCGCTTTTTGGGCATTTGTTTCAACAAAGCCTTTTCCTGCCTTATTTTAACAGTCACCTCTTGTCATGTTTCCACATCCCATAGGAATGTTCCATTTGCAGTGTTCAGAAGTGTCATGTAGTCTCATACCTCACAGGATTCCTTTGGGCTATGGTGTTTCCTGTTCTACACATGCCCATTTATTGTCATCTTCCCTCGGATATCACCTACACATTGTCTAAAGTAGTGTCAATGACAGTTTTCTGACACAGCCTATCCATCCATGAACCAAGTTAGGGTTCTTCTTACAAAGACACCTTTGGAACACTTCAGTTCTCCTAAAATATTTCTCTCATTTATGATCCTAGAGGACATTCAGTGATTTATTTCCTCACTCCCAGACTTGGTGCTTGAGGACAAGACTTGTGAATGAGGCAGGAAAGTCTTCACTTTCAACACTGTGTAGACACACTGGTTGGATAAATAAATGAGAAGTAAAATTGGATCTCAGAATATCCTCCTCTCATTATTTCATGCCATTTTTCTCTACTTAACAACCTTCATTAAATTAGTGCTTCTCCCTTTGGGAGGTGTAAACCTGCTCCCAGCCTCTCTTCTTCTCCCTCTTCCACAGGCTCACAGGCGCATGTGGACATGCTCAGCCACAACAGTCACATCGAAGAGGGGTAACCCCTAAGAAATATTCACTTATTTAGAAACATCTGGTAATACAGAAGTGCAGATTTAGATTTCAAATATTAATGTCACATTTTTTTATATCCCAGTGTCTCATATACTTTAATAAATTTTATTTTATTTTCTAATTTAAATTTTTATTTTTACTACTGTATTTTTGCAATGCATGAATATCACATTCATCTTGGGGAACAGGTACACAGGCAGGTCCCATCTTCATCATTTTTACCACTCCCACCTACCTTTTCCAGATCCTTTCTCCGCCTCTACGGAATCTACTTCTCTGTTTGCTGCCCTTCATCTTTCATTTTGCTCTCTGAGCTGTTCACATTTTGGGTTTCTTGCATTAGAGAAATGTTTGCTATTTCACACATGTCTTATTTATTTCACTTAGCACTAGGGTCTCAAGATCTAGCTACTTTCTTACAAGTTCCTCAGGAAAACTAAAAGCAAACTTTCCATTTACCCCAGCTTTGCTGCTCCTAGGATGGTCCTGAAAGAGTTAAAGACATCGTATTGCAGTGATGCGTGCATGCTCACATAGACAGCAGCACAGTTATCAAGAGCTAAGCAATGGAAATGACCTATACACCAATCAACAGATACACGGATCAAGAAAAGACGGTACCTGTACAAGATGAAGTGCCACTTACCCTTAATTTTATTTCTAAAATAGGTTTTACCAGTAAATAACTATAATAACAACTTCATCTAGGGATAGAAAAATAAAAGAAAATTCTAGAGGCTCATGAGAACTTTACTAAGTATGGCTCATGTGGATAGAGTGGTGCTCCAAAAGAGCATAGATTTAGTTAAATTAGGAAAGAATTACCTACAGAAAGCTTCTTCGTGATTACGGTAGCAAACCCACATGTCAGACTGAGCCATGAATACCCTCATCTGTGTCCTACTGTGGCACTGTTTGCCTGTGTGGCATTTTTCCTAGCTGACAGCTAATATAGGCATTTAAATGCAAAATCTGACACCGACGTTTTCCCGAAATGACATTTCAGTTCATAAATTATATGAATATGGGTAGCTCTACTCATTTGTGAAATAATGCAGCTATCATTCAGTGGTACAATTCAAAACATCTTTCACTTTAGTTAGCCACTTCCAGCTCAAATGCATGTGACTACAAGAAGAATAAAAACTGATTAGTCAAAGACTGAAAAGTGGGCAAAACCTTTCCCCGGCATGTTGCCCAACTCATAACAGAATGATTGAACCCTAGCATTTTATTTCCCATTGAGAAGAGTTTTCCTGCTTAGGTGGCCTGTTTCTGATTAAAAGTGGCTTTGTAGTATTGAATTCATGTCCATGCAAAGGAAAATATGCTCTGTGTCAGGAAAGAGTCTCTCACTAGCAGAGAAAACAAAGCGGATATCCTGCAGTGAAACAGAATATTTCAGGCTCAATATCTTGTAGGATGGTAGGTCTCTAAAAGGTAGCCAGTTACGTCTCTTATCTTCTCCTTTCTTTATGTTGGGTCAGTGATAAACTGGAAATTATTTGAGCCTTACTGACAGCTAAGATTATAATAGTAGCTACCTTTAAAAAAGGGATTTCTAAGTATTGTTTCCTTTGACTATACAGTCTACGAAATTCACAACAACCCAGACCTTTTTATCCTGCTTAACAAACATGCATTACTTGTCTCAGCCAGGCACTGTGAGTTCCCCAAAGTGGGCAGCGAGCACTCAACTCTGGTTTTGTCTGACCCAAGCCCATGCTACTTCCATTTCCCTGCTTGGCATCACCACTTTTTCTCGCATTCCTGTAAGTAGGTCACTTGGTAAAAATAAACAAGAGGCTCTCCTTGACTGTCTTGCATTTTTAATTTTTATCAGCATATGTTTGCAGTAAACGGTAATTTCATTCCTCATGGGGAGTTTGTACCTGGACATAATACATCTTAATACTTTTTTCATCTCTTGTCAGTCCCCACCCTTTCTTATCTATGCCTCCATCTCTTGGGCCTCTTCCCTTTTGCAAAGGATCTGTCTTCCTATTTCCTATTATCTGTATTTTACTTTGCTACTTTTTATATTCTGTTTCTCTTATGTAGAAAAACAAGTCATATTTTAAGTATGTGTGTCTGATTTATTTCACTTAACATTATGATCTTGTTACAGCAATTTTAGGTTTACTGGAAGTGAAGAAACCAAAAGGCATTCTGAGAAGTGGAGGAAACCAAGCTCTACTATGCCTGGTGAGCTCAGAGGAGCTGCATACTCCAAAGTCGGAGCCCTGAGCTAGTACAGGAAGTTACTTTTACATTGCTTATTAGGGGGTCTTCTGTGAGTGAGTGGAACTTTACAAATATGAAAACAAACTGGAAGAAGAAACAGGCCAGGTGCAGCTTGTACGTTTGCTATATTTTGTGGTTAACAAGCCTGTTTATGGAAGGAGAAGGAACACTGTAGACTGCTGACATATTTGGGGGTTTTTGCTTTTTGTGTTTTGGTACTGGGGATTGAACCCAGGACCCTGTGCTTGCTACACGTAATTGGCTTTGAAACATTTAAACACTGAAGTTCTTCTACAGTTTCAAGGTGCATTCATTTTCCTACACAAGATTCAAGTTTATCTTTCTTCATGGCAGAGCAGTATGCCATAGTATAAATACTATATTTTCTTCATCAGTTAATCTGTTAATGGACATATGGGCCACTCCCAGTCTTTACTTTTCATGAATTATGCTGCTATAAACATGGTCTTCCTGACTGTGGTGGGTGCACAGGATTTTGAAACAGGTAATTCTGTTTGCTTTCAGAAGATTTTAGAATTCTAAAACTGTGTTGCTTTGGGGGAATCTTCCTCTAACTTGGGAGGACTAGTGTAATGGGCATCTGTGCTATCTGTCAAGAGGGCCCAGAGAGTACAAGTCCATCACCTAAGGGCACCTGTCCTCTGTGAACTCAGGAAAAATTCTCTGTTCACTGATCACAGACAATGGCAGAGAAGCATCCTGGCCTGGATTTCTGTGAAGGATAGCTCACCACAGGACAAAAGATACCTATTTCCACTTTCTTTTCTGCCATATAGTGTTATGGCTGTGACCGTTGCATGAGTAGCAGAAGGCTGTTGATGGATGTCTCCCATGATTTCTGTCAGGAACTGCAGAATCAGTGAGCAGTGGAGGTAGGAAGAGCTCATCATGGGTGGGCTGTGAGTCCCATAGTCAGATGGCTCCTACTCCCTGGAGACTGCTCCACAGTCCTAGGAACTTTTATTCACTGATTTCAAATTTCACCTAGTGCTTTTATAAGAATAAGACTTTTCTGCAAGGGTAAAATATCCATTTCAGTAGAAAATAAGAGTAAAGTCAGGCAGTATACATTTGGCAATAAAATGAAATTCTATAATTACTTTTAAAAAGAAGCAAGCAAATTCTAGGATAATATTCACTTTAGGAACATATTCATAAAATTGTTAGGACTTCACTTATTAGAAATATTTAAGCAGAATGAGCATTTTCCTCTTACTAAGGCAGAAAGGTCTTATTAATGGGAGGAAAATCTGTAGATAACCTGTGCCTCTGTTCTGTTTTAACTATGACATGAGTCTCAGAACTGCTGTTTGTTTTTGGTTTTTGCTTTGTTTCTTTCCTGAATCTTGTATGATCCTGGTGTTGCAATTTTTTGTCAGCCAGAGCTTTTGCTAATGTTACATGGGAAAAATATTGTGTTTGAGATTTAGCCCAACAATTTTGTAGCAAAAAGTAATGAAAATTGATTTAAGTAACCTTGGTCACCACCAGCAAAGCTTTATGTTCAAAACAGACAAGAACATTAAGATGGTGCATGAACATTTTCTTTCAAAGCCTAACCTCCAGCTAGACATAGTACAATGGAACTGCATAGAAAGCTAAAGGATAACAAATCCTCTTTTTTTGTACTTATACATTCATTAAATAAGCATATTCTCCTCCTGTCTTGCATAGCTTCAAGATGGTACTGTTGAGCTTATTAGCACGATGCAGATGCTTGCTCAAATTGGTCTGGCCTCTTCACAGTCTGAGAGTGCGCCATGTTGTCCCACTTCAGGTAGGTCATTCTTTTTCTGTCTTGTCACCAGTCTTTATTCCTGCCCCCAGGATCAACACATGGTCCTTTTCTCTTACAAAGTCTTTTCTGGTGAACCCAGCTGTCCCTTATTTCAAAAACATGGTAGTATTAATTACACATTGTTCAGTATTTTTCACTATGTTACTCTTCTGTACCAATTTACCTTCACCAATAGATTATGGGCTCCCTGAAGACAGAGAGCCTGTCATGCACATACCTCAGCATGGAGTGGAAAGGATGGCCTGAGAGAAACACACTCACTGAGAACCTGCTCTCTGCTACTTCATTTTTATTGTTTAATTGACGAGATTCTGCAGAGCGTAAACTATGCCCTTGAAACCAAGGCCTTCTTGGGAGCTATATTAATTTAGGGCACAGGGGCCTTATTTATTTACTGTTTCAATACGCTGAGTTGGCTGTGCCATCAGTCATACAACCTGACAGTCTTGTAAAATTGCAGTGCTGTCTCTGCATTTCCCGCATTGCTCCTCCTCTCCTGACCTCTTGGAGGTGGTGAGGTGGGACTAGGGGGACAGGTTGACTTGTCACACTCTGCTCTGTCAACTTTCAGATCTGGAATCAGAAAACTCAAGGAGAACAAGGGCTCCATTTTTTCCTTAGAATAAAGAAGTATCCTTCTTACTAGGACAAAGGGAAAGCACCATAATCACAGGTGAAGAGCGGAAGCTGAGTGTTTCCTGTAGTTAGCTTGTGACACAGTGGACCTGCAGAGTATCCCTATATCTTCTTTTCATTTAAAATTGTTGGTTCCACTGTGTGTGTGTGTGTGTGTGTGTGTGTGTGTGTGTCCATGTGTTTGGAATGGCTCAGATGAGTATATAGGAGTCTGTTTAGAGCTCGTAGGAACTCTCAGCCCTAGCACAACCAAGGGTCTAGGGCAGATGAGCTTAGAGTCCTTGTAGTAGAGGCTGATTAATCTGAGGGCAGAAGTACATGTAGATCATCAACTTGCTTGTATGTAAATTCTTAGCTGCAGCCAGGTTAGTACTGAAATGCTCATTGTCTGATGAATGTCTGAATAGAAGACAACAACAGCAAAGGTTGCCATAAGGGGAACACACAGTGGACGTAGTAGTCATGCACCAAGGAAGCATGACTACTAGAAGGTGAAAAGAAATTGGATGCATGATTTTGACCGCGTCCAGCCACACCCTGGTCCTCACAGGGGTTTTGAGTGAAGACCAAGGCTTAAGGAAAACTTTATTAGGTGGGTCTGCCCCACAAAAGGGTGTGGGTAATGTGGGAGGTTGACCTGAAGTACAGTGTCCTCATGAATATTTTGAAAGCTAGGCCTTTCATGAAAATGGTCGGGTGTTGGCAGACCCAGTCATGACCTTCCTCAGGATGATCGTGGATGTCCTGTGCTCTCAAACTTCTTTCAGGTCTGACTTTCTTGTCTCAGGCTTCTACACTCAACACATTACTGGGCTAGGGATGGACACATGTTGGTGGGAATTCTTACAAAGATTCCCAAGAAACTACTTGACTTTTGATTTCCAACTGAGGATGACTCTAATAGCTTCCTATCACTGTAACAAAATATTCCAGGAAATTACTTTTAATGATTAAAACTTCTTTTAGTTTTGGTACCAGGAATCAGGTAAGCACTTATGCCACTGAGCTGTATCCCCAGCCCTAAAGGTACATTTTGGATCACAGATCTGGAGTTCACAGCACAATATAGGGTGATCCCATTACTAAGGGCTCCTGGCAAAGCTCACCACAGTGGCAGTACATGGTGGAGCAAATCACTCATTTAGAGTCCAGGCAGCAAAGAGCCAGAGAAAAGAAGAGAATGAGGTCTTACAGCCCCCTTTGGGGGCCATTTCCATCGCTTCCCAATAGCACCATTTGGGTACCCATCCTTAATACATGTCTGTATTCAAACCATAGCAATGGTATGAGGTTGGCTTACATCCACATGGCCATACTAAGTTCTGTGTCTGTCCCACAGTGAACCTAAAGCCTCAGACTCCAAATTTCTCTGATGAATCTCATGGGCTTTCCAGACCACAGGGCCCTCTCTGGGTCAGAGCTGGACTCTAGAGTTAGCCTCAAACACAATGTAGTGCTTTGGATTCCACCTAGCATGGAAATAGCCTCCGCTTGGACGGCTGGGTGGCTCCAGACAGCACATTCTCTTCCATGGATGACTTCAGAGAGAAGGGAGGGCTGAGCTTCATGGCTGAGGTTAGAGGTTTCCCAGAAACCTCTGCTTCACAAAACAGCTATTTTTCTCAGTTGAATGACTTTGAGCTTATTGCTTTCATTTTCCTACAATATCTATCGGGGCTTTGTAACTTATGAGCAAACAAAATGAAACAGAAAGTCATTCTTGAGTTAATTTTATATTTTGGTACAGAATTAGAAACTGTGCTGTTCACACCTCAGCTATAGACAGGAGCATGAAACCCATACCTGCTCTTCCAACCCAGAGCAGCGATAGTCAGTTAGAGGGAGATTAAGAAGAAGAGAGAAAGAGAAAGGTCAGGGTCTGTTCATAGCTAATTCTCAAAGTCCTGTCTCAGAGTCTCAATGACTACTTTCTTGTTCACTTTTCTGTGTGTGTCATGGCCTAAAGACATGTTGGAATGACTCATTTCCAACACACTCATCAACAGCTGTGGGCCAGGGCACCTTTTCCTAACATTTTATTCCAGTGTCCCCAGCTGCCCGGGCACCTCATGCTAAATTTAGGTTTAAATAAACAGAGAATTTTAGTTGCAGTGCTACTCGAAAGGAGCAGAAATAAGCATAGATAGGTGCACTCTTTTGGAATTGCTGTGATGTACAGGATATCTTGGAAAATCTTTTTTTCTCTTTAAAATATTAAATATATTTATAATATAAAAATACTCATGCTGTTCTGAAGAGAGCTTGAATGAACTAACTACATCTCAAGATCTACCTTTCAGCCTGAAAGTCCCAAGTACAAATAGAGAAGTGAGGCTCTGAGCCTCTTGGGAGCCTTTAGCTAGTCTCACCTCACCCTGCTGAGGCTGTTCTCCAGTCACTTCTGTAGGTGTAGCTTCCCCCTCAACAAGGGCCGGAGGACAAGGTTTCCAGTTGCCTTCCTCACACTCCCATGCAATACTGACCATGGCCTTGAGCCTGCAGGGAAGTAGTCAAGAAATATTTGCTGATTTGCTTTGACATGAAATTGAATTTATAAAAGCTAGGCTTAATTTCAAGACATTATTGTTGAACATATGCACAGTACAAAATATAAATGATACTACAAAACACAAATTAAAAAACATGCATTGGCATGTGCTTGTGAGTCCACCACTTGAAAGGAAAGGGAAAGCAGGGGGATTTCAAGTTCAAGGCCAGTCTGAGGTACATAGGAAGTCCCAGTCCCAACAGAACTAACTGAAAGAAAATGTAACATACTTTAATCTCTACTAATCACCAAATTTTCCTTCTGACGTTCCAAGAAGAGTACACTCATTTATAGATACATAAAAAAGACATGCATATCCATCAAATGCTATCAAAAGATAAATGTTATGTTGAATATACTTTTTTCATTTAATAGTATTTCCAGAGAATTTTCCATTAACATATAGGGAACTAAGGCTGTCTTTTACAAATTTTACATAGGATAGATACTTCAGTGAATTGGATGTACATTTGCTCAAACATTTTTATTATTGTAAATTATATAGCGAGGACATCTCTGTATGTATATTGTTTAATACATACATTTCTATATGTATTGGTTGAGTTTAGCTAAACAAGGAAAATCTAGAAACAGAATTGCTGTAGAAAGGCATTGACAGATTGCTCTCTACCAACTTTCCCTCCATCCAAGTTGTAATGCATGTGGTGACTACTTCCTATGACATCCCAGTGAAGAATGTGACATTATTAATGGCAAACACTTATATGGCACTTCGTCTCTGCAAGGCTCTGGTATATGTGCTTTACATATATTATTTCAAACAGACTTACAGCAACCTCACGAGGGAAGTATTCTCATCATCTCTAATTTACAGATGAGCTAAAACATTTTGTCCCTCATCACCCAGATGATAAATAGCAGAAGACATCTGAACCCAGGCTGTCTGGCTCCAACAGTCACTTCTTGTAACCATGACCCTAATTGTGACACTACTTTTTAAATATTCTGCATGAGATATAAGAGGAATATTTGAAAAAGTGAATGTTCCTTTGTTGAATGAGGAGGATCACATCAGATCTGACCAATGGAATCCTCTTCCTTTACAGAAACTTGAGTTGCCATCCATTAGTCCTTGAAGATTTTCACTCGAGGTTCACTAGTACAGTCTCCAACCTCCATTATTTAGGGGGATACCATGTTCATAGAGGTCAGTCTTTCATAGCTCAGTCCCACAAACTTTTTTCCCTCAATAACCTTCTTCTCTACCTCAGCTCTTTTCCTGTGGTGATAACTGATAGCTGGTTAGATAGATCTCATCACCCATAACTGCATCTCCATAAGCTCAGCTTCAAGCACCCTCCCTTAGTCCAACTTTCCATAGTTTTCTCCCTCACTTCTTCTAATGTTCCTACTCCACTGTCTGGTGGAACTCACTACAGGCTACATTCTGACCGTCCCAACAGTCTTTGATTGTTCTCCTTGAATCAGTCAGCTTTCCTGCTGCTGACACACAATACTCAACACCTAAAGCTGAAAGGAGAGTTTCAGTTTTCAGTCTATGATACATTGGCTCCAAAAGCTGAAACAGCATGGGAGAAGAACGCAGAGGAGCAAAGTTTACTAGTCCTGACCACCGGGAAGTAGAGAAATGCAGTACCAGACAGGAAGGGGCCAGAGACCACATGCAGCACTCAGGATAAAGTGGGCCGCTGTGGCTCTCCTGGACATAACCAGGAGTGCAGCTACTCCACCTTCTTAACCCAAAGAAGCTGACCTACCCACGTTGGCTGTCACAATCTCCTTGTTGATGTCCTCACTTTACCTTGGTCCAGCTTAAGTTTCACACCTTCTTGCCTCAATCATTCTTACTTAAATCACAGCCTCCTAAACCCTGCACCCTAGCTGACTCTCCTTCAGGGTATTCAGCAAACAACTGGTGGCTGTATGAAAATGTAAATAAGATTAAGTCACTTGCCATTTCAAACCCTTCCCATGTCTTCCCATTTCAATTAGAAGAAAAGGTAAGGTATTAGAAGTAGCCTCCAAGGCCCCACACTGCCTCTCCCTCTTCATTTCATGTCACTTTTCTTTTCTCTCACTCTGTGTGAGCATGCTAGCTTTCTGTTGTCCTCCTCCAACACTCCAGCTATGGACCCTTGGCCCCCGCGAAGTCTGTGCACTGGCCTTGGGCCTTCCTTCAGATGCCCCCAGTTTGCCTGCCCCTACCTTCCATAATCCCTAGCAAAATGGTGCTGCAGGTAGAATTTCAGTCACAAATGCCAGATATGTAAATACTTACTTCACTTCTTTTTGTTGCGGAGCTCAATATAGTGCACTTGCTTTCATCAACTGAACTTTTAATCAAAGTTTAATCATTTGTGGTTGAAACTTAGTATTAGATTAAGAGACTCTTGCCCTCTTTCTCATATTCTTCTTTTTGTACGTAATATAAAATCCGGGTTTTGAAGAGAGGAGCTTTACTTAGATACCTGACAAAGGTATAGGAATACATTTGCCCTGCATAAGTGCGCTCAACAGAGACTTCATTTGGCTTAAGATGTTTGTTTCCTACTAGATCATTTGCAGCTTAATATGTAATCAGAAAGACCTGGAAACAGCTCCAGTACCCATGGAGCGGAAGATTGCACTTTGAATATACCCTGTATTAAGAGCTATGCACCTGTCTTAGCTATTTTCCTAGTCACTGAGCCATAACACCCTACACTCATGGCTTGAAGGAGAAGTTTATCTCAGCTCATGTCTCAGTCCACAGTCAGCTGGCTGCACTGCAGGATGGCGTGGAATAGGAACACAGCAAAAGAAAAGCTGCTCACCTCATGGTGGCGAGGAAGCAGAGGGCAACAGAACAATCCAGGAAGGGAGAGATACCTTGCAAAGAAATGCATCTTTTGACCAGAACCCACCTTCTAACAGCACATGCTGAGTGGCCTTTAAAACATGCATGTTCACATGGACCTGGATTTGAGGTCCAGCACCACAAAGAAAAAATAATGCCTAAAATATTAATATGTAAGAGAAGGAATATAAATGAGAAAAAGACTAGTATGTGGTATTTGGTGATTCCTACACATTTTATCTAAAAATTGGTGAAAGAGTTCTAGCGAGTACGTTGATGAGTAAAAAATATTTCCTAGGAGTATGTACCAGGAGTCACAAGAGCTTACTTTATGAAAAAAAAAAAAGGGAGGATAAGAAGACTTTTAAATACATTTTTTATAAATTTACTTGAAAATGAAACGCACATTTTAAAATTTTTATGTTTAAAGTTACATGGAAACACTGAACTGAGACACTAGCATGAATGCATTTGCTGTTGTTATTCTGTAGATAGAATATCACTTGTAGAATCCTACTGTGAGTGTAATGCCAGATGTGGAAGAAGAATAAGCAGTTACTGGCCATGAAAACTTAAAATACGACAAAGGAAGTAAGAGTCACAGAAAGAGTGAGACTAGGGTATAAGACTTGTATAATTCAAGGTGATGTTCAGGATGGGAAAGACAGGTACTATAAGAATTGAGACAGAAGAGGAGCTGTTGAGTGTCATCATGTAAAGAAGGTGTAACTCAAACCTGGCAATAAGAGAAATACACTAATTAGTTTAAGGGAACCAGCAGACAAGACAATCCAAGTTAGAGGAACCTGTGTCAGAGAGCTTTCATGGTCACAGGAAAGGAACCAGTGATACAAAAATGTCTTAAGAAAGAGGAGTGGGTCTAGCACACCAAGTCATAGAACAGGTTACACTAGGAGGGAGTCTGAGGCCCAGCAGAAATCAGATCCAGGGTATTTCAGTGTAAAGGGAAAGAATACCATATGGATGGAGAATACAATGAAAGTAACACACTCTGAAAAACACGAACACTCTTATGTAAAGCTTGAGGGAATGTTTGAGAATCCAAACAATTTTCACAAAAGAATTCAAAAAACTATTTTAAGTTCTTATGTAGGGCACATATAGACATAATACATATTAACATGGTACTATATTTCTGAAAGTATGAGCAGAAGAATAGAAAACAACCTTATAAGACTATGTGAAAATTACTGGTAGTTACACACACCAACATAAATCTCTTAATAAAATTGAACACCTGGAACTCTCATTCTCAATAGAGCGTATAAAATAAAGACATACAGCGAGTAATGTGTGAAATCTAGATGAATTTATGAGAGGCTTGGCAGATACAATGAGAAATATAGATAAATCAGTGATTGTTTAGCTCTAGGAGGAGGGAAAGGGTTTTATGGGCCTAGTCATAGAGTGTTTGAATTCTGGCTGCAGACATCGGGATTGTGTTCCTGCCTTCTTAGCTACTTCCTGAGGATGGACTTAGCTGTTCAGGATGATATTAAGAGAAAGGAGGAGAATCCAACCCCTGCATTGATAAGTACAGGGAACACATTCAAGATATAGACTGCTTAACTTAGCCTGGATTCCTACGGATAGCACCAGAGTCTACTTGGTCAAAGAACATTTCCTAGTTAAACAGGGATGCTCTTAAATAGCAATTCTGTGTCAAATGGACGAGACAATTTGGATGTAAACTATATAGTTTGTTTATTTTTTGGTACTTAACCAATTAGTGTCAGCAGGAATAGCAATAATTCATCATAGCCAGAAGGTATCTCTTGTACTTCTTTCAAGTGTAGTACTGAAGAGCAGATTCTTTCCTAGGCCATATGAGGGATCAAAATATGCCACTGCAGAGCAAGTCACTGTGGCTTGGGGGTTGTTTTTGAATTGAAGGTGTTTGAGGCTCAACAGATGCTGAAAGACATTTCCCCAGAACTTCTCCCACTGGGCAAAAAACAGAAGCTTCTGAGAAATGAGGAGTCAGTAAATCCCTTCTCTAGCAGAGGTTTTATGACCACTAAAAAAGTGAAGCTTTGGTACCAATGTGAGTTGTCACATGCCTTCTGTTTCCTTCTTACATTCACCTTCCAGCAGTGAGCTCCTCCCGGAAGGGCAGAACGTTTCCTTTGCTTGCCACTTGTCATAAATGTCCCTTGCTACTTGTTAAGCCCTGTTTCTAACTAAACTGTCCATTTGGTCATCATTGAGTTTCTCTGACTTTCAGGCATACTATCTGTGCTAAGAAGTTCTGTTTTCCCCTTGTTTATCTTTGCAAATTTTATTCACGTGACTTCTGACCTGCAGGAATTGATATTATAAAGTTGTGTGGTATAAACCTCCTTATTTATTTAGTGTGCATTCACTCTCTGTTATATCAATAGTATTGCTGTTGCTCTAATAGAAAATGAATATGTTGTCCTTGTGGGAAGAATGTAAGCTATTTCTTAGGTTCAACTTTTCTCTGTTGTGTTTTAGTCAACTCTGCTCAGAATCTAGCTGATATGCATAATTGTTGTTTGTTCTTATCATCTAACACTTTGAATTGCTTGTAACTAACTCTGATGTTTACCCATGTGTACTACACAATAGAATCTAATAAATGTATCTCACTCAACATAGACATTAAATGATTTTAAATGTGAAAGAAGAGTAGAATTTAAAATGAGGTGCATATGGTTTAGAGTAGCACAAAATGCAAAACCCACTGTTTTTATATTTCTTTTACTCACTCAAAGAGTCCATCTGGCAGAAATTACAAAACGAAGACAATACCAAGAAAGCACAGAAGTCATTTAATAAGAAAGCAGATTTGAGACCAAACATTTTCATTATAGTAATAAATGTAAATGGGAGAGATTAGGTAATAAAACAAAGCCTTAATTAAAACAAAGATCATACAAGGATTAAGGAATAAAGCAGTTTCAAGAGCATATCAGATACATTCAGATCAGAAGAAGGCATTGCTTACATCAGAGAAGAAATTGAAAGCAAAAAGCACAAAATAACACAAAGGTGTCCTTCTTTTAGTGTTAAACTATATGTTTACCCAAAAGATTTTGCACATAAAAGAATTGTCATGAACTGCCTACTTCTTTTTTTTTTTTTCTTTTGTACGAGGAATCAAACTCAGGACCTTATGCTTGCCAGGAAGGTGCTTGTACTGCTGAGCTATATTCCCGGCCTTGACCCACCTACTTTAAAATTTTTATTTTAGTATATAAGGCAAAATTTCTAACAAGTAAAATGAAAGAAACAAAACATTGAAGATTTAAAAACATTATGTAATATTTGTAAAAGGAGTAAAAGATGTGCTGAGTGTTCTCTGAGATAAAGAATATAATTTATTTAAATATATTAAATATATTCACATTCTGGCTTTATACTCAGACCCTGTTCATTAATATGCTAATCAATTCCTGCAAAGACACATTTAAGGCGTCATATTCCCTAGGCAAACTGCTTTAATTAATATTAAAATTTACAGCAATAGCTTAACCTTAAAAATCTAATCATTTAGACATATTAAAACACTTTGCTTAGTTTTTATTGCCTCAGAGTAGAAATCATCACTATCCCGGAGAATGTGTGGGCATCAACAGCTGTGAGGAAGCAGTGGAATCCTACACAGGGGTTGCTCGGGAAAATTCATAGATTGATGCACGTTTAGGATTTGATAGCATGAAGACAGTAGACAGGGAAGGGCAATAAAGTAAACAAATGAGAAACACAGACATCCTTTTCTAAGAAGATCCAAGTTACCAAAATTAATTTAGAAACACTATGACTACATCAAGAAGATGAAAGCAGTGTTCAATTTCACAAAAAACTACCCATCTGGAAGTCTTCTGACTCCTTCAAATGCCAATTTGTACTACCATTATCCTGGCGACACTATGAGAGAAAGATGTCGGCAGATGGTTTTGGTCCAGTTTTAGTTCTAGACAGCAAGGGACAGGCTTTATAAAAATGTGAGCCTCACTAATGCATACTCTTCCACCATAAGAAATACATGGATTTAAAATTCAGCTACCACTGGAGGACAGGCACAGTGAAGGGCTCTATGCCAGGAGTTGTTAGCTCGGTTGCTTTGCTCCACAGAGATCACAGCAAGGGCCAAATGTATGTTGGTGTCACTGGCAGTACCTTGCCCAGGCTGGTTGCTTGGGATGACAGTGTCCTCCTGGGTCTCCAGTGCGCAGGGAGGCAGATGTCCACAGGGACCCACTCTATGAGCCAACATGTATACACCACACATGCTGGTGTCTGCACTCAGGAGTCCAAAAGAAAAGCTAGAGTTTATTATTATTATTATTATTATTTTTTTTTTTTTTGCGGTACTGGGGATCGAACTCAGGACCCTGCACTTGCTAGGCAAGTGCTTATTCCACTGAGCTATATCCCCAGCCCCTAGAGTTTATTATTGAGAAGTTCTTCCCCTCTCCTCACAAATTGGAGAGCTAGTCATCTCTCGTGGAGGCCAATTCAGAAACAAGCCTTTGACTGGCTTCCGCCCTTTCCAGGGCTTAGCTCCTCCCTCTCCTCACTCTTGTACTTTTTCTCTTCCCACATAATTTACCTACACTGAAGACTGCCATGGACACTGCCTGCTGGGGGATGCAGAAAGACGGAGACGTTCTAAAAGAGAAAGGTGAAAGATCTACATTTGGCCAGGTTATAGTTTTGCTTCTGGATGACATAAATCACTGAATAGTAAGCTGGACCTCACAGTACCTGCCTGTGTTTCCTCTGGGGGACTGAGGCAGGAGGATCAGGAATCCTAGGCATCTAAGGAAATGCAGTGAATTTCTGAAAGAAAGAAAGAAAGAAAGAAAGAAAGAAAGAAAGAGGGAGAGAGGGAGGGAGGGAGGGAGGGAAGGAAGGAAGGAAGGAAGGAAGGAAGGAAGGAAGGAAGGAAGGAAGGAAGGAAGGAAGGGAGATTGGGATGTTGTCAATGTGAAGTCCCTGGGTTCTTTTCCCAGTGCCATTAAAAAAAAGAAAGAGACAAAAAGATGAAAAGAAGAAAGAAAGGAAAAGAGGGAGGGAGGAATGGAGAGGGAGGAAAGGAGAAAGGAGAGAGAAAGAAAGACAAAGACCAGAAAAAGAAAGAGAGAAAGAGAAAGTTCACTGAGTAGTAACAACTTAAGGAACTAAAACTAAACCATGTAGAACTGTATTGGGAGAGAAAGGGAGTCTCGGGTTGGAAAGCAAAAATATTCTTACCTTTTTTGATTTCACTTTATTGCTATTAAATAACAAAAATAATTTGAAAACCTCTTTTCACATCCATAAACTTTCCTGTTTTTCAGGCTATTCCCATTTTAAGAATGATCATATTTGATGCTGCCAATGTACATCAGCACACCAATTTTACATAGCTACAGATATAGAGAGTTGATGTATATGTACATGCTTCCTTTCGACATGGTAGATTTAGAATAAAATGTTTTTCAGGAAAGCCAGGGTTGCAGTGGCAGAATCTTTGCATGGAAGTCCTTTTGCATTCTTTGCAACATTTACCACTTACCTGCAGTGAATGAAAGCCTGTGTTAATCTCCTCTGTATTTCAGAAAAACACAACCTGCAGCAGACTTCAATGACACTTTTTCCTTTAAGTGATAACCTTGCTCAAATTCAAGCTTTTGAACGAATATTCTGACACTGTACTTGTGCAGCATAAGGTTTCAAGGCTCCATTTCAGCAAGGGAGGGAAGTGCAAGAGTTTGAAATAGATTTGATGCTCAACTTCACTTTTTTCATTTCTGCCTATGACTCCAGGGAATTGTATACGAACCCTAGCTAATTGCCTACAGGTTAGAGAAATCAATTATTGAGCACTGATGAGTGGAGAAGCACAGTACAGCCTATTTCAGAATCTGCACTCTACTCTAATTTCCCCTTGGGTCATGGGAGGGCAAAGCAATGGCAGGAATTTAAATTATCCTTCCACAAGAGAAAACAATGTCCAGGAACCAAACTGTTCTTCAGAAATAATGGAATCTCTGTGTTGTCAGATTCTAGCATGGGTTTTCCTCTATTGAAGAAGTCACAGAGATAAATGTGTCAAACACATCCTAGAGAGAGGCTGCATATTTATCTGCAGTACAGAAACCCACAGGAGAGGTGGGAGGGGGACATTTCTTCTGGATTTCAGGAGAGAGCCTGAGAGAAAAGATCTGGTGGCCTTTCCCAAATTCCCTACAGCCTACACTCTACTGGACTTCCTTTACTTTTACATGTACAGTTCAAAAATCTAAACAAGTTGACAGTTTTCTAATGCATCTGATAATCTTGGGCAGCCAGATTAAATTCTTCAGATACTAGCTGGCAGAGGGTTTACTTCTTTGATCTGATGTGGTGGTTTGCAATTACCCAGCTGGCTCAGATGTTGCCAAATTTCCACTTCGTGTCTGTCAGACAACACTTGAAACTGCTGCCCTGGGTATCAGTTTTAAGAGACCCAAGCTGGCCCTGGGTACAAGGGAGTTTAGTTACACACACATTGCCCACTCATCAACTCTTCTATTGCAAAAAATCCAGTTACAAAGGAAACAGAAGTAAATAGAATTGAAACAGTGGGATTATTAGTGGATGAATTAAGGGGCAGTTTGGAGGGTGCCCAAAGTCACGCCTTCCTTATAATGCAGAAGAAACAGAGATATTTCTGGAGCCGGGGAAAACTAGTCATTTCTAGTTTCTTCTCAGCTTTCCTGGAGACTTAAGATAAAACAGTCAGCTGGTTACTATGATGATGGCTATAAATACTGAGAGCGCACTGTGGGACGCATTTGGTGACTGGGTCTAATTCTCAAGAAATCCTGTTAGATTTTTCACTTGTGGAGCTGTGCAGAGATGGCGAGCCTGCCTGGGAGCCCCACCTCCCTGCTGTGTTCTGGTTGGCAACGTCACCACCAGAATGGCCCTGAGCCCGGGCAGAGCGGCCGGAGCTGCCCCGACTTGGCGATGGCGGCAAGCACAGTGTGGGACTCAGCAAAACCCTGGTTGCCAGGCATTTAGGCTCATGAAAAACTAATTTCTGTTTTCAGAAATATTCCTGAAGCAAGCAGTGAGCAGTCCACAGGAGCGCTTTTGTGTACCTTTCCCCTCAATCTGGATTCTCCACAGCCAAATAAGCGGTACTTGTTCCACAAGTTTATTTTCAGGGACAACGCTCAAGAAAGAAGAAAAGACACAAAAATGTTGTGAAAACCGAGTCAGAGGATCCAAGTCACAGGCTAAACTGTCTCCTCTAGACTCTTCCTCGGTGCCACACTGGAAGTGTAAACCGCACACAAAGAACCATGTGTATGAAGATCAAATGGGGTGCTCTAATTTACATATGAAATCTGGCGGGGAGGTTGCAAATAACTCTAACCTCATGTAAATAATTTTATAAGTCACCTCATATAAGTCATTTTAACCTCACCCCAAGGCACACCAAGGCATACAATACAATTATCTAAAATGTTAATACCTATGCATATATGTAAGATTTAGTTGACTGACTAATATTATTTTTGAATGATTATTTTTATGTTTTCATGTAGAAGCAGAGATAGGAACTGATTGATTTTGGGAGTCCCTTTCAAATCTATAAATCTATAGTTTAGACCTCATCAGTCTGTCTACCAAGTATAAATTTGGTACATTTTAAGTATTCTTTAATATCCAAGAAATCTTTGTTGGAACCATTCCAGAAAGTGGAGGAGAAAGTAGGTCCAAAGGGTTTTCCAGTCTCAGCAGTTAGCACCTGTGATGGTTGATTCTGTCAACTTGAGCAGTTTAGTTAAGGAAGCTTAACTAAATCAACTTCACATTTTCACACGCTAGGGTGTAAAAGAGCCACCCTAGAGTGGCCCATCACCTGGATGGTGCAAAGCAGACATGGGGAGAGACAGATTTGCTTCTGCTCTTTGGAAGAGCTCTAGTCTGTACTTTCACCCTGATCACCACCACCTAGCGGGCAGTGCAGACTCCTTCCATTGCAAATCCGCCAGCCTTCCATCGCCAACTCAGCAGCCTCCTGATACGGACTTGCACGGAACACTGCAGTGAGCTCCAGATTTTGGACTGAAACCTTCAGCCTCCAGCGCGCAGACTCCCTCTGCACTCTTCCTCGCGTCTGACTCTGTGGGTGGCCGTTGTAAGGCGATCTTGTAAATTCTTATACATTTCTACATCTTGCATTGTATCTGTTTCTCCAGTGCAACACTGACTGATACACCATCTCCACTGTAGCAGTAAGCAAGGGTTTGTGAACTCTGGATTTCACTAGGATTATCTGTGCTTGTTCTTGCCTGCCAGTCTTTCCCATCCAGTCTATATCTGCTTCTCGATCCCATGAAAAATAGGATGATCATTCCTGAAAGGAGTTTGAATTTTTAAGTTTTGACAACATTCTTGAAATTTTAAAAAAGGTAAGGATGAATCTTTTTCTTGCAGGAGAGGAGGAATTTGCCACAAGTCCAACAGCATCTTTCAGTTGCCCCTTGCAAAAGCTCTTGCGACGGGAAATTATCCAGAAAATACCACTCACTGCCAAGTTTCTCAGATTGGACCCAAATGGCCCTGAACACAGACCAACTTCTTACTGAAGCAGGTACATCTTTCCGGTTTCAGGGCAGGCTTGCCCCTGCGTGGCCTCTTGCTGCCCTGCTTTGGGTTATCAGTCAGTGTCTCATCCCAGCCAGTTTCTGCCTATCTCTGTGTTTTCCATGGGCCTTTAGAATTTGGGCCAACATGACGTCCACAGTATGCATTCTTGGGGATGCAGCAGCTTTTTGGACTTCATTTCTATCTTACTTTTTCTCAAAAATGTAAGACAAAAGAAGAAAATAAACATTGTTTGAAAACAAGGGAAAGTGGGTTCAGAAGGGTGTTGAGAAGGACAGGGCACTAACACTGGGTACTGAGCAGAACACCACTCTTTAATTTTCAAGCTAGAAATATGTCAGAATACTCCAGCACTCTCCTCAGGACATGGAAATTTATTTTCATTGGATTGTTATTTTATTAAAATCAGACCAAATGAGCCTGTCACAAACACGACACCCTCTTAGTAATTACATCTGCCATCTCTACTGTGAGCTTTAGCAATGACTGTCATTGCTATTATGAAGCATCCAGCATATCCCTATATTCTATGGATATTTTTGAAAGATACATTTTCCATTCCAGCTGCCTGTTAAAGAAGCAAGCAAAAATGATACCATTAAAAACAAGATCCAAAACAAATAAACTGCTACATTGACTCCCTTGAACTGTCATTGCTCTTTGTGTGTGAAGCACTGGTATTCAAGTATCTTTTGTTTGGTATAGTATTGTCACACGGACTCTCCCTGGTACAGTTCCTGGGAATGAGCGCTGGTCCTCACATAGGTAAGCATTCCAATGGTGAGCTCCTCCAAGGATATCCCTACCCACTTGTGCTCTTTCAAGATAGAAGTGAGTTGTTGGCTTCCAGCCCTTCAAGCTCAGATAACTGTGGGCTCCAAGGTGCCCCAGGGCTGGCTTCAGGCAAAGTTGTGAAGTGATGAATTGTGCTTTTTGTGTTCTAGGCTTTCACATTCTTAGGCCCCCACATTCTTTAGCACTGAGTATTCTGGGCTTCTTACCTCTGTCAAAGTTTACTCAGAAAAAGTCTCCTTGAAATCTTTTTAAGTCTTTGCTTGAAATTCCAGGTGTTGCCCCTTCCAAGGTGATTTGTGTGTTAATTACACTGTTAATTATGGAGTGAAATGCTATGGCCTTTTTAAGGAACAACAGGCATCATTGGGTGGACGAGGAAAAAGATTTTTGAAAGAGACTGAAAGCAGACTCCTCAGCACACCGGAGCTCCCGAGGCCACTGTAGGAGTTCACATGAGTTCTCATGTGTGCACACACATACTTGCATTGGGAGAAAGAGGATTAATATGTACCACCTTCCCAGCATGGGGTAGGAGGCACAGCAGCCATCAGTTGTATGTTCCCCCCTAAATTTTACCTGAATGTAAGATTCAACAAAATGGCCAAATGATGAAATTTAAATTTTCAAAACATTTGTACAACTCATCAATATCCAGTCCAACATAAAAAACTTCAGTCAGCACCTGGACTTTTTCCTCTGCATATTCTAATAATTTATGTTGATTTCACTTTGCACTGTAAGTCTTAATGTGCTTTCTGGGCTTGAGTCCACATTAAATATGGGAGGAATCAAATGGGAAAACTATTAATGTGGTATTTTTTTAGAAACCCCATGGGAAGAGCCAGACTTATTTTAACACCCCAGGTCTTCATTCTTTTTGATTCTCCATTTCTTCTTTCATCTCTGTGTCATCTACTTGGGTTTATGTGAAGTACTTCTCTTTGATTACTGACACCCATGGGCTCTGAGATGGGGGGCGAGAAATGTCTCACATCACAAGCATGCGGCTTTCCCTATGTAATAATCAAATATCTTTTCTTAGAAATGTTCCTCTGTATCTAAGTGCTTCCTTTTCACATTTACTAAAATTTCCCTTTTATTTATTTATTTATTTATTTAGCAGTACTGGGGATCGAACTCAGGACCCTGTGCTTGCTAGGCAAGCGCTTATTCCACTGAGCTATATCCCCAGCCCTCCCTTTTATCATCATCAACATTTTGTCCTAATTTTTTTGATGCTTATAAAGAAACCTGATACAGATCCTTTCCATTCTAGTGTAGGACTCTGAGGCACCCAGGGAAGAAGGTGTTGATACAATTCAGTGTTTGATTTTCCTTTTGCATTTATTACTCCTTAATCATCTGTGTGCATACCAACAAGGAAAGGCCATAAACATAATTTTCCTTTATTACTATGGTATTAAGCAAAGCAAAGGGCATTTTAAAACAACGGTTGAGTTCCATTAGCCAAGTAAGTCAAGCAGTTTGGAAATTATGTTTTCTTTTATGTAGCAAGCACAGGTAGCTTGCTATTTCATGCACCAGACACTGTCCTTGAACTAAGTAGACAAAGGTGAGCCAAAGAAGCGTCGCTGCTTCTACGGACTTCATTGTAGCTGGGGAGACAGGTATTACTCCAGTGTAAGTGCAAATGAGTACGCTACCAGAGATGAGTACAGGGCTGAAGAACAAAAAGAAAGAAGGGAAAAAAACAACATCTTCCTGTGAGAGTTGCAGCACTGTGACTTGTACCTGAATGAGGATTTAGGAAAGTAAGGAAAAGGTTCCAGAGAAAAGGATCTATGTGGTGACATCTCAAAGATGAATAAGGGTCATAAAAGGGGGCAAGATAAAAAGGCCTGTAGACAGCGCGGAGGGACCAAAGGCTGGCACCTGAAGAGAAGAGAGAGGTCAGAACTGGAAGGAAGGCAGTTTGGCCCGACCTCACAGACAGAGGAAGACAATAATGATTAAAGGGGTGCGGGGCTAGATTGAGCGGGCAATGGACGTCCTGAGGGAGCTGCTCTTTACCTCTCAGCACACATGGGAATTTACTGCAGGGTTTTGAGTATGGAAGTCATATGATGGAGACTTTGATTTTGACTGTTCCTTTCCCTCCTCACAATCTTTGAGTTTGGTGAAAACAAAGAACTTGACTACAATCTCATTCTCTAATATTTAATCAGTAAGAGTTCTGATGGAGTCACTTGGGAGCTACGTCCTGGCACTGAGAGGAACTGGGCTGCTGCCCTCGGTGTCTTTGATGAGAGAATTCAGAGCAGACACATGGGCGGCCATGCAGAAGCATAAGCAGAGTTTATTGTAAGGCAAAGGTATTCAGAGAATGATTGAGCCTTCAAGGAGGAAGGTGTCTTTATGTCCAGATGAGTCACTACAGTGGTTCAGGGAACCAGAGTGATCACCATTATTTACATGCATGGCATATATCCTTGGCATTTTCCTGTGAGGTTACATTGGAATGTCACTTCCTTTTAGGTGGTCATTGTCCCCCTTCCAGTGCTTTCAATCATATAAGAAACTTAGGGAAGTTAGAAAGTTCAGAAAGAAATTTAAGAAATAAAACTTTCTGATCCATATCAGGCAGGAGGCTCTATAAAGAATATTCCACTTTCTGATATCAGAGGCCATGGCAACCAGAAAGGCTGGGAGCCTTGGGAAAACGAAGACCCGGTTTCAGAGGGAAAATGCACAATGTATAAACTTAATCTGTCCCTGTGCTCTGTAGTGTGGTTGTTTGGGTCTGTGACCTAATATGCACATGACAACTTTGCTGAAGAATCCATCTCTTTGTGCATCTGTAACTGGCATAACATGCATTTAGAAGCCTCTGGGCCCCTTAGGCTGCTCGTGTCTAATTCCTGCCTAACAACAGGGGAGACAATTAATGATGTGTTCTATAATGCTACAAGGAAATTTTCTGTATTTTTACCTTCCTCTTCCATCCCTTCCTATCTCTTCTCTCCTTCTTTCCTTCTTTCCTCCCCCCCTCCCCTCTCCTCCTTCCTTCCTTCTTTGTTTGCTTCCTTTCTACAGGAATTGATATTATCAAAATAAGCTAATTTTAAAAGTTTTAAAATACTATCCATGCATGGCCTTTCCTATTCTCATACTCAGTCTAAAGTACATGATAAATAATAACCAGTGACCAAAGGCAGATTTACAAGCTATAAGGAACTTTTTTTCTCCAGTGAACATAGTGTTCAGGAAGGCACGTTATATTTTCTTGTTTACAAAAGTATTCTAATCATCTCTGGAGATTTTTTTAAGGAAACTTTTTCTGGGAAACACTGGTGTCCTATAGAACTATAGGACCTAAAGGAGCCACTTTATCTGGATAGAGGTATAAAGTACATAGTGCACAGATCCTTATGAAGTATCTCTTAGCAACGAAGTGGTACTTATTTGATTGACTGATTATTGATTGATTAGTTTTTACGGATACCAAGCCTATGGTATATCCTGGTTTTAGTGACATAGCCAAGAAATTAAGAGATCTTGTTTTGGCTTATATTTAAGGTGATGCAGATGGACATTAAAGGTGTAAGCAAGGCAGTGAAGAACTCTCCATGTTAAATGGTGACAAGGGAAATAAGATTGTAAGACTCTGGGGTAGTGGTGGGAAACCTTTTAGAGAAAGTGACCACACTGCAACCCCGAACTCACTTACTTATTGCAAAGTACCAACACTGCACTTAAATCCAAATACTGAGATTTTAATTTTGAAAAACCAACTGATAACTGGTGCTCAGCTGCTTGAATGACTTGGCTCACATGCCAGCAGACAGAGCTCTGTATGCCCACTGTGGCTTGTGCGCCAAAGGTTCTTAACCATTGCTCTAGGGAGTCCGAAACGTGCATATACTTGTACATATTCCACATCTGAGGTATGATTAATAGTGGTGAACGTTTGAATTTTAAAACTTATTACCATGAAGATACATTGCCATTAGTACCCCCCAAAAATCCTCCCTCTCACTTCAAATACACTTGTCCCATTGCTTTTGATATTTTCTGTAGCAGCTCTGGAAATCTTCTTTCATGAATGTCTTTGGTTGAACTTTCGTAGTTGGTCTAGAGTCCTGCTTCAAAAGTTTACCTTTCATGATCATGTGTAATTTTGGGAAGAGCCAGAAGTCACACAGAACCAGATCGGTGAGTACAGTAGATGTGAACCACCATCAGGTTCTTACAAGTCCACCTTTCAGCTGGATGGCCCTTGGCAACAGCATTCACCATGGCTTTTTAAATTACACTTGGTAAAGACACTCAGGAAAGAAGACTTCCAGAGCTGCTTCAGAAAGTGACAAGAAGGATGGGAATGAATGCCGTGAGGGGGATTATTTTAGGAGGATTATTGGTAAAGTTTCATAATATGTATATATTTAATATTTATGCAGCATTCTTTGTTTAGGAACCCAGCCGACTGTGTAATGATTGTTTGGACCTGTCTGAGATGTGCTGCTTGGACTTGTGACCTGCCACTCAGACTTACAATTCATCTTTATTTTTTCTGGTACAGTTCTGTACATCTTGTTTATGGATCCTTGCTTTCTTTCTTTGGTATAGTCCTTGTTTATATCATACTGTAAGTTTTGCTGATGAACGGTATAGTACTGTAGTTTTGTGATCTGATATACATTGTAGTACTGCATGTAAGAGTCACCCAAATAAAATCAAAGTCATCAAGTTAGAGTTTCCTTTGACCATTTATTTTTCTGAATATTGTAATGTACACACTACACACAATTCTTCATTTAGCAACCAATTCACTTAAGGACCACAGTCATTGAATGAGGCATGTTTGTATATGAACAATGGCTACCAATGAGAGTGCATTTGAGTAGGTCACAATGCTAACACTCCAAGTCAAAGGAAGTCCTTTCCAAGTTTCTCTCTGCCCTGTGGGGAAGGCACACACAGAATCATCTGAACAGCGAGTATTTTTAAACATCTGGTCTAAATGTCATTTTTTGGTACTTAGTCATAGGGGACCATGCCAGTGCCACCTCACCTTTACTGCCATTCCCCTTCTGCTTTATTTCTTATTGCTCAAAGCGAGTCTAGCTCTGGCTCTGCCTGCAGCACCTGCTATTAGGCGATTATGGATGCGATGAACAGCACGCTTAGGAAAGATCCACATCATCTGCCACTCGGTTTAATTATAAAAGAACTTTTAAACTAATGTTTCCTTGCAATTTCTTTCTCAGATCTGGTCTTTCTCTCATTTGGCAGATGTGTTTTCATTGCACATTCATTTGGCAATTTGTATTTTCCATTTGGCAATTTTGCAGCAAGTTTGCAACAGAGCCCATTTTCTCAGCAAATGTGCACAAATATGCAAATTATGAACTTGATTTTGAGCTTCATAGCTGTGCCAGTGGAGGGCCAAATAATTTCACCAAGAATTTCTATCCTGAGATCAGAGATTAAATATTTTCAATGATGGCAGGGCATGGTGTCACACACCTGTAATACCAGCACTCGAGAGGCTGAGGCAGGAGGATTGTTGTGAGTTTGAGACCAGCCTGGGCTACAAAGTGAGCTCAAGGCCAGCCTAAACTGCATAGTGAGACCTTGTCTCAAAAAAGACAAAACTGAATAAAAAATAAATATTTTCAATGATGAAATCTATTTTCAGGCTGGTATCATCGAACACAATTGCCTTAATATTCATAAATAAAGTGACATTGTATTTCCTTATAACATTAGTAATTTCAATGTACGTATTTGAGAAACTACTTCAATACAAAAGTAGGAAAATAAGTCAAGCAAAATCTGAGCTTATTAAAGCATGACTTTCTTGGAAATAATTTACAGTGTTATTTCTGTCACTGGTGATAGGTCCTATAGAGAGAGTTGCTTTTAATGAAGCAAATTGTCCAGAGTGCGCATCTGGGTTGCACTGATAGTGTGAACAGGATGTATGTGCCCTCCCCTATGTGCATGTTGCAGCTCTGTGATACCATGGAAAGGTTTCTGAGGATGAGACTTTCCACTCAGTTCTTCTTTCTACCTATACCCAGACCTCAGGGTCAGCACTTGGTGATTTGGTGGCATCTACAACCAAGAGAAGACTGAGACTGTAACCTTCCTTGATGGCACCCTGATCTTAGACCACCCAGGCTCCAGAAGTAAAATAAATTTCTGTTGCTGAAACCATCAGTGTACGGTAGTTTTACATGGCAGCCTGGGGAGACTAAGACACAAGGTACATGTGCTCAGTTAGTACACAAGTATTATTCTGGGTACAGAACACAGGAACATTAATGTGAACTAAATCTAAGTTATTAAACACTAATTCACACATACAAACCTTTTCTCTGTCCTTTCAAAGTCTGTCAGAGAGGACAGTAAGGTCACATTGCAAATACTGTGAGTCAGCTATTGAGATAGGAGAAGGCAGTATGGAGTTTGGTTCCACAGCCTATTTAAAATTAAGTGGGCATCCGACTTTTCAAAAGTCACTTTCTCTCTTCATTTGTACAGCTTATGTTAATGATTTGCACTTAAATAGTTCTGGAGTGGCAATTAATAACGATTAGATATCTGAAGTTTTTAAGTAGTTACCTACAGGAGATGATCCATATCGACTTAGCCTTTGATCATGTTTTCTTTTAAAATTAAATAATGTTATGGTTTGATTCTATATGAGTTGGAATAAATCATGCAATTGGATATAAGAGCTCAGGATACTCTCAAGAGTTGCTCTTGTCAACTTATCTGTGGATATTTAAGATTTTTCTTTTCTGTGAATAATAACACAACCTACCCACCCAAATTCTGCCCTACGGGTACATATTATATGTTAACTAACATTAACAGCTAACAGGCCCTTATGCTTGCAGTGCATGCAATATCTTCTGTAAGTCCTCTATTCTTTTGGGAACTCTAGTTATGAATCTGAAAGCCTTTCACTTACAGAAGACCCACTAACCCTTCTACAGAGGCACAGTTATCTTACTCTGTGCTTGCATGAAGCAATAGAAAGATATTTGCATTAACAAGCGCAGAGCGCTTCTGAGAAATACCTTGCAACTTATCTACATTGAATGGCTTTAATGTAGCCGTCTAAGGCTCATTTTGAAAATTCATGATAGTGGCTTAAAAACCATTACTTTCTCATGTTAAAGCTCACTTTTAAACTCTGACTGTGCTAATGACCAAATCCTTGGTTGATGACAGAGATACAGGTAACAAAAGCACTTTAAACTATCTACTGTACAGACTTTAGGAAAACAATATCAGGTATTGATTAGTACCAAAATTAAAGACTAATCATGCAGCATCTTACAACACAAAAATTTAAAACTGGAGCTAGTAAATGAATAAAATACCTAGTGAACTAGTTTCTGTCCATTGCATGATCCATTAAGATGTGTCTAACATCAACCAGAAGACTGATACCTACTTTAGTACAAAGTAATGTTAATTTTATTGCCTTCTGTTGGAAATTATTTTAGCTAGTTTCATCTAGAGTTCTCCTACTTGTTCTTTGTCATGCTTGTAGTATGCCATACATTTTACTAACACAGCCACACTGTTGAATTCAAGATTGGCCTTATAACCTAATTTGCCCAATGAAATACGAGTAGAAAACATCTAAGAGATCCGGGGAAGATGGCGACCGGGTGAGCAGCAAGGGAGCGAACCTCCTTAATAAACACCACCAGCTCGAGACAGACTTGGTGAGCGTGAATGCCGGAACCTCGGCTGGGAAGTTTAAACTGGGCGTATTTCTCTGAGATGCCGGGGGAGATGTGGTAGGGCGGACCAGGCTGCCGGGGCGAGACGTGGGAAAG
>PVLD010017295.1:0-42344 GCA_004027595.1 Dinomys branickii | reverse complement strand
AAAAATGAAACTGCAAGGGAAACACTTCAAAGAATCAATAATTGGGACCTCATCCTACTGAAAAGTTTTTGTACATCTAAAGAAATCACCAGCAAAGTAAAAAGAAAACCCACAAATTGGGAAAAAAATCCTAGCTGGCTGTCCCTCAGACAAAGGTCTTCTATCTAGAACATACAAAGAATTAAAAAACATGTACCTGACCAAATTCAAAGACCCAATCCAGAAATGGGCATCTGAGATGAATATACACTTCTCAGATAAAGAAATACAAATGGCAAATAAATATATGAGAAAATGTTCCACATCTTTAGTCATTTTAGAAATGCAAATAAAAACAACACTGAGATTTCATCTCACCCCAGTAAGAATGACCAGTATGAAAAAATCATCCACTAACAAATGCTGGCGAGGCTGTGGAGAAATAGGGACTCTATTACACTGCTGGTGGGAATGCAGACTGGTGCAACCACTGTGGAGAGCAGTTTGGAGATTCCTCAGCAAACTAGGTCTAGTGGTTCCATTCAAACCAGCTATTCCCCTTCTGGGTATTTTCCCAGAAGATCTGAAAGCATCATATCACTCTGATATATGTGCACCCATGTTTATAGCAGTGCAATTTGTAATAGCTAAATTGTGGAAGCAACCCAAATGTCCATCCACAGAAGACTGGATTGAAAAACTGTGGCATTTTTATTTAATGGAATATTATTCAGCTATAAAGGGGGACAGATTTGGGGCCTTTGTAGGCAAATGGTCACAATTGGACACCATACTCATAAGTGAAATAAATCAGGGGTACATGTGCAGGTAACGTATTGTGTCACTGGTGTAAGAACCTGAGGGTGGGAACATAAACTAAGAGATATGAAGGAAATCTGTTCAAAAGTAAAGAACAGATGGGACGTGAGAAAGGAGAAAAGAAAGAGGCAAAAATGTATGTATGAATGTACGTATGTGTATACATATGTGCAGGATGGCTAACATGGTTCTACTATTGTCTTATGTCACCTAATGGTATGGAATAGTTGATGACGGGTTGTTTGATCAATCTTGTATGTCTATATGTGTTCTCCGGAGCATACATTTTGAAGATATCAATATGCAATGCAACAACTATTGTTGGTTTTCTGTTGCTTTGTCTATAATTCAATTCTGATTCTGTGGTTATTGAGCTACTTTGTGTCTCTTTGTTAATGCTTTTCGTTGTTTTTTTTTTTTTCTTTTTCTGTTGTTGATGATGTAGTTCTTTTTGCTTTCACACTTTAAAAAGAAGTTGTACTACTGACTTAGCTCACTTTATTGTAAGGAATAGTTGATGATTAATTGTCTGATCAATTTTGCATGTCTATATCTGTTTTCCTGAATATACACTTAGAAGTTATCAATATGTAATGCAACAACCATTGTTGATTCCCTGTCACCTTATCTGTAACTCAGTTCCAATTGTACTATTCTTATGCTACTTTGTGTCTGTTTTTTAATATCTTTTTGTTTTTATACTTTTAAAATTAAAAAATTAAAAAAAAGAAAATTTGAGGATATATTGGTTTTATGATCTGGTAGTACAAGTTCTAGTTTTATGTGCTAGATTGTAGTGAAAATATAGTGATTGTAAAATGCCTTTCAAACTGTCATCATGCATGTCAAATACATGTAGTCACTATTTGTATCTTAAAAATCTTTCCTACCTGACAGTATTCATACACAAATGTTTAACATTTAGCATACCCTAGTTTTTCTTTTTCTCTATCATAGAAGGTACTGCACTTTTAGGTAACATGGGCTCAATAGGGCTGTGGATAGACGGGATCTTTTGAAATTTTCAATTATCAGCAACATACTTTCATAGATACTTTCCTTGCTCTCTTTTAGACTCAGGTGCATGCTTCATAAAGAGGTAATGGGAAGGGCATTATCATCTATGTTCAGTATAATTCTGGAACAGCGAGGCAGTCAATGGAAGCAGCTGCCACTTTCCTAATTGCTACTAGTGCAGAGAAAATAGAGAAGAGTAGTGAGGGAAAGCTTTTAAGGGTCCCATTTCCCACATCAGGCACAGAGCATCTGGGCTGAGATTACTTTGCAAGCAATTTGTGATTTCTAACAGCAACATTAAGAACCAAAAAAAAATCTATATAATAATGTCAGAAAGAAATTGATGTATAAATTTTGCTGTTTTAAGGTTTAAGCAAATGAGGATCATTCGGTATGTTTTCTGAAAGTGTTACAATAAACAATTATGTGAGGACAATTACATGTTTGTCACTGTTAAACTTGCATTACTTGCAAGATCATTTAAACTCAGAAGACTAAGAAAATGATTGAAATTTTAAAAAATCATAGTGGTCTCTTGTCTAAATTAGTTCTATTAAAGAAAAATAAGTGGGTACCTTTGGCTTGCAAAGCAGAAAAATGAGTTTGACTGACATACTCAAAGGAGAACTTTTTATTCTAATAATTTGATGATTTCAATATTAATAATCTGAAAAGGACATGGAAAGATTAAAGGCATACACATTTTCCCCTGGAGTACTATTGGTTATCTTCTTAAACAAGAGGGTAGCATTTTATAGAGAAATCTTAAAATTAAAAAAAAAAGTTTATAATTTCAAGACTACAGGAAGTTGTCGAAGTATATTATGAAAATTTAGATGCATTCCAAACTTACTATACCTAAATTTGTAAGTTAAAATCTCATCTGTGAAGACAGTTCAAAATATTCTTCAGAAGAAAGGATAGAAAGCAAGAGCGGAGGTAAGTATAGGCTCAGATGAATTTAAAATGAAATGTGAGCCCCAAACTATGGCTACTTTAGGGATGGAACAGCGTGAGAAACAACTGTGTAATGCCCCAAACCTCCTCAGTCAGAGGTCATACATCTCCAGAATATTTAGTAAACCACGAAATGCAGTCCTAGCCTGTGACCTGGTACTTTCTGAAAACTAAGTAGGGGATACATAATCAGTGCTCGCCTGAAGCTATGGAATCAGAACATAGCTTAATTTTGCTGCGATATGTAATTAATGAGACTGAAAATTTACCATGCTAGAGAAGGAAGAGAAAAAAATGCACATATACACAGGAACAGCTGTATCAGACAAAACAGCCTCATTCTACTATGAAGGGGACATAATAGGCTCCTAAAATCCAAGAGAGAGAACTAAGGGAAAAACAAGCCCCCTGCTCACTTGGGGAAGTTTTTATTAGTGCAACTAATATGGGCCTTTAACACTGTCATCAGAGAAAACAGTTCTATTCATTGATACCAAAGCTTGATAAAGTTCTCGTACGTAGTTCATGTTGATACATAACCATATATAGGTAGATAGGTAGACATACATGAATAGGTAGATAGATTGATAATGGTACATTTACTTTTCTTTTATGTACATTTCTCAATGTGACCAAGGTAAACAACATGCTCAAATAAAAAACAAACAAAACCCCCAAAAACTAAGCAGATACATTAAACAATGTCCACTATATAACATAAACAAGAGTAAGGCCTTTTCTAGAGGAATATAGTTTTATTAAATCACTTAAAAATTATTAAGTTCTAACTTTATCAATATTAGATTTAAAAGATACTCATAATATCACGCATGGTGGTGTACACTCGTAATTCTAGCACTTTGGGAGGTCGCAGCAGGAGGATCACAGGTTTGAGCCCTGCCTGGGAAACTAGCAACTTAGTGAAACCCTGTCCCCAAATAAACAGAATGAAAGGGGTGCAGATACAGCTCAGTTGGAAGGCCTTCATTCAGTCTCAGTTCTTTCTTTCTTTCTTTCTTTCTTTCTTTCTTTCTTTCTTTCTTTCTTTCTCTCTCTCTCTCTCTCTCTCTCTCTCTCTCTCTCTCTCTCTCTTTCTTTCTTTCTTTCTTTCCTTCTATCATATATCTGTCCAAATTAAGTATTCCATCTGTATTTTTATTATGGCACATTTTAAAAACGTTACTTAATGTTGTTGCAGAAATGCTATGTGACAGGTACTGTGTATTTCAAACATTAATTTAGGACAATGATGGCCAACCGTCTAGAAATAGACTGCTCCACTGCATCTCAGAATTCACTTATTTATGGAGAAGCACAAGCACAGCAGCTAAACCTCAATACTGACCAGTCTTGCAAAAGCCTGGATGAGTTCCAGCTAATGAGCAATGGCTCATGAGGTCAGCGGCTGGGGCTGCTTCTCCTTTCTGAGCATGGGCATGGCCTCTCTGTACACTGCTATCTCACTCCCAGCTGCTGCAGCTATGCTGGCGCAAATTGGCATGGTCACCGCTGACAGAGAGGGCTCCGTGTGCCCACTGTGGCGTGCGTGCCATAGATTCACTATCACGAGGTTAGAGCGTTCTTATCACACTACCTTGAAATCTCATGTTCACTAACACTCTGTTCCTCTTCCCGTCCCCTAGACCAATGGTCAGTACACATTGATCTGCTTTCTGTCTCCCTGGAATTTCCTTTCTAGACTTTAAATATCAATGGAGTCATAAAATGAGAGATTTGATAAACTATTTTAGTTAATATAATGTTTGTAAGGTTAATCCACATTGTATCAGTACTTTACGTTTATTGTTCAATGATATTTTGTGGTATGGATATAGCACATTTTTAAAAATATATACACTGGATATTTGAAATGTGGGCTTTTTCTATATTTTGATTTTTGAGTGGTATTTTTAAGAACAATGTGTGCAAAGTTTTATGTTAATTTGTGAATGTAGCCTTTCATTTCTATCGGGTATATACTTTGGAATACTTTGGTGTGAAATGAAAGCCTAAAATCTCCAAACACATGTGAAATATGTAAACCAGTTATTGAAGGGATATTTATAGTTTTAAATCCGTATATAGTGAAATAATAAGGATCTAAAATTAGTAATTTCTTCTTTCCCTAAGACTTTGAAAAATTAACAACAAATTATACAAGAATTTAAGCAAAATTAGTAAATCTTCCCACATTTGTCTTTCTGTCTCTTTCTCTCCTTTTTAAAATCTTTGAAAATATTTTGGCAAAAAAATGTTTCATCAATTAAACAAACATTGCTATATTTTTATCCTCTACTTAATTGATTGAAACAATGTGAAAAGAAACCAATGACAAATAATGTAGAACTACTGGTTATGATAACTGATTCTCACACATTGTGGAATCTTTAAAAAAACATATCATCTCATTACATTAAATAGACAAATGAAATGAAATGAATGAAATATCATCACTACAAGGTAATATGACTCCCAACTCAAAGATAAAGAACCACATATCACACTCAACCATAAAGCCAAATTAAACATAACTAAATTAAAATGAGGAAACTCAAGAAATCAAATAATGCATGAAAGATGCTTCAGTAGAAAACTCTAGTGTTATGACTAAGAACAGGACATGAGATTTAATGGTACTCATCTGTTGCAAGTTGTCAAATAAATACTATATTTAAAATGTAGAAGATTTGATTGAATTTGATTTGCTGAAGAAGAAAGTAACCAGAATGGGGACATTTTAGGAATCATGAGGCATTAAGTGACAGTAAACATAGTCAATATAAATAAAACCTAACCACTGGGAAAACTAAAATAAGTGGTATTCTTTGGGCTCTTGTTGGCTGTGATTTACTGTACTGAAGAAGTAATGACAGAATAGTACTTCATTGTATATAAATACTACATTTTCTTTATCCTTTCATTTGTTGATGGCCATATGGGTTGTTTCTAAGATTTACCTATTGTAGATTGTGCTGGTATAAATATGGGTATGTATATATCTCTGTGGTATGATGCTTTTAACTCTTTTGGACACGTAAAGAGGAAACATCTGGGTCAAAGATGAAAGGAAAGCTTCTGTAGATGGGAAGAGGAAGAAGGGAATGGGGACGGGAATGGGAAACGTTGAGGTATATTATGTACAGGTACAAATTCCCTATGATGTATGTGATCGATATGTGACAAATTTGTACTAACAAAAAATAAAACAAAAGTAATGACGAGAAATCCTAGGCAGGCATAGTGGTGGCACAAGCCTGGGACCCCAACATTTAAGAGGCTGAGGCAGAAAGATGACTCTAAATTTGAGGCCAACCTGGGCTACATAAGGAGTTCAAGGCCATCCTAAAATGCACAGTAATATATTGTCTCAAAAAAAAAAAAAGAGAATTCAGAGCCAGAAATTATCTGTTATGTATTCATCTACTGAAGTATCTTTACTTAATTCTTTGTGGATCGGAATAAATAAGCAAGTTTTAGAGAAAAGTAAAGGCTTTGTGAAAGCAGAAGTGACATTTTTTGGAATATTTTCATTTGTTGACAAAACAATAAAATGTGAAAACACTGTAAGACAAGTTTTGTGCCCAAAATAAAAGTTATGCTTCATATAAATTAGTGAGGGAAACTATCTTTTTGACGATTTTTGTTCTATAATCATATTAGAAGGCAGAATGAAAATGATAAGTGACTTCACATATAAGCATGAGCAATGACTATAGTAGCCTTTTAAAGGAAAATAAATTGAAACAACCCATTTAATAACCCAATATCTGTCAATAAAATTGAAAAATAATTAAAAACTTACCACCAAGGAAAAGCCCAGGTCCTGATAGATGCACTGATTCTACGAGAAATTTAGAGAAGATTAAATGCTAATACGCCTAAAAGTTCTTAATGAAATTCAGAGGGCAGTAATACACCCTAACTAATTCCTGGAAGCAAGTATTACCCTCAAACCAAAACCAGAGAAAGATTTAACCACAAAAGAGATCTACAGGCAAATCTCCGTAGTGAACATAGATGTAAAAATCTTCAATAAGATACTACCAAACAGAACGCAGCAAATCATCAAGAAGATTATACACCATGACCAAGCGGGATTCATCCCAAGGAAGCAGGGATGGTTCAACACACAAATCAATGACCGCAATATACCATATCAACAGAGCCAAAGACAAAACTCAAATGGCCATCACAATAGATGCAGAAAAAGCTTTTGACAAAGTCCAGAACCAATTCATGATTAAAAAATAACCTGAAGAAAAGTGGAATAGATGGCTTTTATCTCAATCTGATCAAAGCCATCCATGACAACCAAGAGCCAGCATCATACTACAAGGACAAAAACTGAAAGCTTTCACTCTAAAATCAGGAGCAAGACAAGGATGTCCACTCTCACCACTCCTATTAAATATAGTTCTGGAAACAGCCAGAGCAGTTAGACAAGAGAGAGAAATAAAAGGAATAAGGACAGGAAAGTAAGTGAAATTATCATTATTTGCAATATACATGCTATTCTACATAGATGACCCCAAAAACTTCACCAAACACTTCTAAATTTAATAAGAAAATTAGTATCATAGCTCAGGCAACACTCAAAAATCAGTAGCATTCCCTGCTTGTGGATAGAAATAACAACATAGTGAAAATGGCCATATGTCCAAAATTGTTATACAGATTTAAGACAATCCTTATCGAAATACCACTAAGATATCGCACAGAACTAGAGAAAACATTCCTCAAATTCATTTGGAACAAGGAGAGACCTAGAATAGCAAAGGCAATGCTGGGTAACAAAGGCAAGGCAGAGGCATCACAATCCATGACTTGAAATTATACTACAATGCTACTATTGTAAAATCAGCATACTACTGGCAAAAAAAGTAGACATAAGGACTAGTGGAACAGAGTAGAATATGTAGACACAACTAAAAAACATACTCAGCCACTTTATCTTTGACAAAGGGGCCAATATGTTCACTGGAACAAAGATACTCTCTTTAATAAAAAATGCTGGAGAAACTGGCTTTCTGTATAATGAAGACTAAAACTAGACCCACACAATAAACTAATGTGAAAATGGATCAAAGTTCTAAATACTGAAACAGAAACACTAAATCAATTGGAAGAGAAAGTAGGTTGAAATCTTGAAGACGTAAGTGCAGGTAGAGTTCATGAACAAATCATTTACTGCCCAGGAAACACTTCAAAGAATCGAAAACAGAGATCTCCTTTAATTAAAAGCTTTTGCACAGCAAAAGAAATCACCAACAGAGTGAAAAGACAACCCACAGAGTGGGAAAAATTTTTGCCAATTGTCCCTCAGACAAAGGACTATATCTAGAACTTGTAAAGAACTGAAAAAAAAATCATATGCCCCAAATTCAAAGACTCAATCAAAAAGTAGACATCAGAAATATATACACACTTTTCAGATAAAAAATACAAAAGGCAAATAAATACATGAAAAACTGTTCAACATCACTGGTCATTTGAGAAATGTAAATTAAAACAAGAATGAGAAACCATCTCATCCCTGAAAGAATGGTTATCATCAAGAAATCAACCACTAACAAATACTGGAGCGGCTGTGGGAAAGAAGGAGCCCTTCTCCACTGTTGGTAAGAGTGTAGCCTGGCGCAACCACTGTGCAAATCAGTATCATATTCTTCCAAAAATATTAGCTTTAGTGGTACCATTCAACCCATCTATTCCCGTTCTGGGTATTTTCCGAGAGTAATTAAATACAGCATACCAAGCAATATATGTGCACCCACGTGTATAGCAGCACTATTTGTCATAGATAAGTTTTGGAAACAACCCAAATAATAATCAAGGAGGAATGGATAAAAAAGATGTGGTATTTTACACAATGAAGCACTACTCATTCATAAAGAAGGATAGACTTGAGATTTTAATAGGTAAATAGATGCAACTCAAGACCATATTCATAAGAAAAATAAATCAGACTCACATGTATAAATGTCATATTGTCTTCCTGGTTTGAGAAACCGAGGGTAAATAGAGTCTAAAATATACAATAGATATTGTCAAATGAGAAGACATTGTTCAAAAGGACAAAGGAACTCAGATGGATGAGAGGGAAAGGGACAGTAGGGAAATGGCAAAAAATGTAGGTCAGTTATATTATTAGTGCCTCTCCTTTCACTAAATTGGAGAAATGTTGATGCACATATCTTGAATCCTGAGCAACTACTTTAAAGATAACAACATGTAATGTATTAACTACTGCTATTCCCCTATTATTTTGTTATGAAAATTTGTTTTACCTTATTTTCCATAAAATAAAAAACCCTCATTTTTTAGTTTGAACATACTTGTGCAACAAAATTCCCCCAAATTATAGAAATCAATAAGCTGCTTTTATGAACTTTGGCTTGGGTTATTAGAGATTGCCTGACAGAAAATTTGAAAATAAATGTTCTTCTTAATGAATATAAACACAAAAAAGTAGAAAAGTTGATTTTAGTTTTCATTGGTTCAATTGTAGTTTTCTTCAATTGTTCAATGTGTGAAAAGAAAATTTTATGTTTAAAGATAAACAACAAAAAATGGTTATAATTTTCAATGCCAGGAGAAAACAAGGAGAATTTATACTAAAAAATTTAATTTGGTTGACTGAGGGGAATCACTGATGTCAAGAAAAACTGGGATTCAACCTGTGTGTGGCTTAAATTGGGAGCCATATGGCTTATCCAGGAAAAATTACAGTATTATAAAAATTAGGCCAGGCAGATCTTTGGTTGTTTCCTATTGAACTATAAAGAGATGATGTGACTTGGCCTCCACAATCTCATTTAGGGTTCAGCAAGATGGCTTAATGACATACTCAATTGCTAGCAAATTCAGCAAATAGGGACTCCTGTTTCAGTGACAGTCTTGCCTCTTGTCTTTTTAGAAACAGCTGTCCTGGAGCTGAGAAAGCACTATGGCAATATAACAAATACAGTGGAACATATTTTCTTTGGTTCTTCAAGCAAGTTTTAATTCAATCATTGGTTTCTACAAGGTGGTCCCTAATGGAGAGGAAAGGATGCCTCAAGGAGTGTTTATTTTTCAATAAAATAGGTACAAAAAAATCCCACTCTACTGAAAAAACATGTGACTATCTACTACTTTCTATTCTATCTGATTTGGGTTTTTTGAAATACCCTAGGTCACTACATAGAGATAACTTTAGGGACATTTGATACAAGCTTTTACTATGAATGGGATAGAGACCCACTTTGTAGACACAACGATGGGGCTTCAAGAATTTTGTTCAAAGAAACACATTCTAATAATATTTCTCCACCTCCTTCACAACCAGAAATCTAATTTATCTAGAAAAAAGTTTAAGACAAATCCTACGACAGCCCAAAATATGGCAAGAATGAGTTTCCTGCTGCTAACAAAACATACTCAAGATGCTGTGGTGAATATTTCTGTCTAAAAGAAGCCAACAAAATTGACTTTGTCTTATAATTATTCTGACTCATCTAGAGCCAGAGACCAAGGTGTATTAACACACAATTTATAATATTCAGGATTCATAAAGGTGTTTCTCCAGGCGGCATTTAATACCATAAACCCAATTCACACAGTGAGAAAGGCAATGAAAGTATTTATTCGCCTGTAGATTACTTTATTACTTTTTTCAAATTTAATATATCAAAACACTAGCTTTTGAATTAGTTTGAAATACCACACAAATACCTTTTATGTATGTGATCAGTTCTTTCTGTGACTTGTGCTGGTTTATGGATGGCATTCCCAAAATTCAAAGTTAAACCACCTGCACAGATTTGGAGGAAAAGACAAAGAAAATGTGAAGCTTCAAATGAACTAAGGTCAAAACAATGTCACAAGAATTAAGTGATAAATTGATTAAGAGTGGTGGTAAACTAAATTAGATAGTAAGCTTTGAAAGAGATAAAGTGTCCTGCAGGTACAGTGTATCAGTCAGAGCTCAAGAGAGTTTTAATATAATGTACTATATATATATATATATATATATATATATATATATATATCACAAACACACACACACAGATTTACTGTGCGCATGAATACAGAAGGGTTTATCTGTACACCTGAGACCTGGATGGTCTCAAAGGTAGAAGACCTGGAGCTCACTGCTGGAAGTGTGAAGAGTTCTGCATAAGGATAAAAGTCTGCACTGGAAGGGTGAAGCATCTGCGCTGAAAGCTTGAAGATGGATGTCAAAAAGTGATGGCAAAGACTAGAGCACAAGAGTAACTTCCTTCTTCTTTCCCTTTTCATTCCATCCATGCTACTAGTCCATTGGCTGGCTTGACACACACCCTTCTGTCTTCTCTTCTTAGTGAGTCCATTATCCACCCTCATAACTGTGCTAAATCAACCAGCTGAGAGAATAAATATAATTACAATTCTTGTTTCTGTAACCACTCATACAGTTGTAGCTAGTATTTATAATTACTTTCTTGAACTACTCATTCTGTATTCCCTTGGCCTATTACAAGCACTTCAGCAGGTCTCAGTTATTTTCCTGGTAGGGTTAACCATTCCTTCATTCCTTAAGGTTCTGGGTCATTTGTCATCCTGCCTGGATTGAGGTGCTATAGTTTTCCACTGACCTTAGTAAAATAAGGGCACCCTAATCTGCACTCCAAGTATAATCTTCCTTTCCTCCACTGTAGAGTAATGTTCCAGCTTTTCCTTGATGATGTGGATCATCCCTACCAACACCACAACTCCCTCTTTAGCTTGTCTACTTAGAGGAATGAGGAGAACAAAATAAGCTGGGAAAAGCCTTAGTTTCCAGTTCAACAGAATCATTACTGTGCTTCCTGGTGTCGGCCTTCTCAGCCCTGGAAATTAGTCTTCTAAACTAGCAGACCATAAAGTCACGGGAACAGGAAACGAAAGTTTTGCCTGTCAGTCAGTAGGAGTAGTAGTGAGCGGTACCATCTCTGCTTCCATACTTTGATTCCTGCATCAGTGAATCCTGGATATGGGAGACACAGCAACACACAGTGGGTACTGATTCAAAGCATATACAGCTTTTGAAGAATCTTGCCCCAGACATGCTAGGCATTGCTAACTAGGTGCATGTTCAGAAGGCCATTCTACTTTTCTAACAATCCAGCTACTTCTGATTGGTGAAGAATATGGTAACGCCAGTGAACCCCATAAGCAGAAGCTCAGTGCCTCACTTTTTTTGGCTGGGTAACTATGTTTGTTGCTCAGAGGCAATGCTGTGTGGGGTATCATGATGAATAAGGCATTCTGTAAGGTCACACATGGTGGTTTAGGCAGAAGTGTTACATGCAGGGAAGGCAAATCTGTACCTAACATAAATACCTAAAGTCTAATACCTAAAATTCATACCTAAAATGTTCCAGTAAGGACAAAGTCCTGCCCTTCCACGATTGAAGCGTAATCCACCTACCAGCGGGACACAGACTGACCGGCTCAGGTAATGATGTCATATAGGGGGATCAGTTTTGGCCTCTGCTGATGGCGCACTGGACATTTAGCGGTGGCTCTGGCCGGGTCAGCCTTGGTGAGTTGGAGACCTTTTTGCTGACCCCACACATAACCTGCATCTCTGACACTATGACCACTCTATTGAAGAGCCCATTGGGTAATGGCAGGGGTAGCTGAAGTAAAAGTTGACTACTATGTGGAAAATGGGCCATCTCATCCACTTCATTGTTAAAATACTCTCCTGCTGTGGTTCCATTTTGTTGAATGTTTCCATGTGATATAAATATCTTTGCAGCCTTTCCCATACAGTGCTATCCATGTGCCTCTTCCCCAAATACTTGTATAACCAATTTTCCAGTCACATTAATTTCAAGTCCCTCACCAGCCATCCAGGTCATTAGATTCAGCTCATGAAGCAGTATATAGGCTAGAACGGTGAAAAGCCTGAAGTTGGTAATAAATCCTCGCCTCCAAATCCTGGAGACCTCCTCTGTGATTCACCTACAAGGCTTTCCACAGACTCAAAGTCACATGCTTACTCACCACTGACACTTCAAGTGCCATTGGGTCTGCTGGATTACATGACCCCAGTGGTAGAGCAGCCAGGACCCACTATACAGTCTTCTCTAATTCTGGGCCCCACTCAAAAATAACAGCTTTCTAAATTACATGGTAAATAGCAAGGAATAGACATGCAAGTGAGCAATGTGTTGCTTCCAAAAAACGCAAAAGGCCCACAATGAATTGGGACACTTTTTGGGTTTTATGAGGATTCAGATGCAAAAACTTATTTTTCAACTTAGAAGAGATCTCTCTGCATGCTTCTCACTACTGGACTCTGAGAAATTTCACTGACATAGACAGCTTTCAAATTTTATTTGGATCTATTTCCCATCCTCTAGTTAACAAACACTTTACCAACATGTCCTGAGTGGTTTCTACCTCCTGCTCACTTGGTCCACTCAGGATAATATCATCATCAATGTAATAGATCAATGTGATACTTTGTGGGAGTGAAAAGCAATCAAGATCCTTGTGAGCTAAATTGTGGCATGGAGCTGGATAGTTAATATAACCTTGAGGTGGGAACGTGAAGGTATATTGCTTGCCTTGCCATTTGAAAGCAAATTATTTCTAGGGGGCTTATGCATAGGTATGGTGAAGAATGTATTTTCCAAATCAATATCTCAAACAAGATACCAGGAGATGTATTAATCTTCTCAAGCGAGGAAAGGACATCTAGTACAGCAGCTGCAATCGAAGTCACCACTTGGTTGGGTTTACAGTAATCTACCATCATTCTCTAATAAGAAGATATCTTTTTGCATAGTCCAAATGGAAGAAATAAATTAGTATGTGTTGGGAACCACTGTCTCTGCCTCTTTCAAATACTTGGTAGTGGCACCAATCACTGCAATTACTCCAAAGATGAGAAATTGTCTTGAGTTTACTATTTTCTGAGATATAGTCATCTTTAATAGCTTCCATTTGGCCTTTCAAACCATAATAGTCCTTACACTACATTTAGGAATCCCAAGTGAGGATTTTGGCAAATACTAAATGTATCTATCCCAATTATGCATTCTGGAAGTGGGGGAATAACTACAGGCTGGATTTAGGGAGCTACTGGACACACTGAGTCAAACCTTTGCTAAAACTCTATTGATCATCTTATCTCCACTGGAGAACCACAGCAATCTTTTTGCTCTCCTGGAAGCAATTAGTTCAAAAGCAGTGTCCAGGAGTCACTGAAATGAATGATCATTTCCCTTTCCCCAGGATGCAGTTACCTTGGTAGAAAACAGTAGTTCCTTTGGGGGAAGGATGGAAGGATAGACATATACATCTGAGTTGGTTTGCCAAGGGCCTTCCTCAAGGGGCCCCAGCCATCATTTCAGCAAGAGAAGGTCTATCAAAATGATCCCTAAAATATGCTTATGACAAACTACCAGAATAGTGGTAAAAAATTTAGTGCTAAACCAGTGTTGTTGTGGGTAATGTTTAGACTCAGAAATATTTAGAACACACAACTACACCATCAAACACTCGTTAAATAGTAGTTATATATGCACCAACCTCAACTGCATATTAAGAAAAGTGTGCTACAGAAAGATTCAGGGACGTGGCATACATTAACGTATTGTACTGAGAAAATGCCGGTGCTTCTTTCCAGGCTGGCCATCTGAACTTCTTGGAGTGCCTCTATGTTCTTTGATCTTTTGATGTACGTGTTACTTTCTATCATTCTCCTGTGGGTGCAGATTTCTTTGGCCTATATATTTCTCCTTCCCCAACCAGTTCAAAGCCTCAGTAACTTTCTTTTTTCTTCCTCCTGGCCAGGGATTCCTTAACTCTCCAGGTCTTTATTCACAGATTCAGAAAAGACATAGGTTATGCTTCTTTTGGCCATTCTGGGTATATCTATCCTGCAACTTTTACATTTGTGGTTTACCTTATCTATTCTTGCTTTCTTGAGGAAGGGGAGACATTTATAAATATCACTAGTGAATATAACTATGCTCTTTTAGAGAAAAAATACAAGTAATTCCAAGCACATGGGATATACTCATTATTGTTTACTTTTTATTTTTAATTACTACTGTTAACCTTTATTCATGAGATTTTTCTTTTCTAATCGCTGCAAACACTTCCAACGTTTTAGTTCTTCTGGTTTCAAAATCAGTGGAAATACCTGAAGGTCTCAAAAATCCAAGGCTCATTTTAGTCCCTAATATGTACTTGGTATTCGACCATAGCCAAATTATTTCTTCTTTAGGAAAGTGTTTTTTTGTTTTTTGTTTTTATTTAACCTATAGCAAATTTATAACTTTCCAGTATAAGGAGAATATATGTCAGTAAATGGTAGTTATATTTGCAAGAAAGTAAAACAAATATACTCAAGTCTGTAGTTCTTTCTGGTTACCTATAAGAGATAGAGTGAAAAAGAGAAAGATATTCAGATATGGAAAAAGTCATTTATTTCTTGCTTCCCTCTGCCACATTATTTCCTCAGCCCTTTGCCCATTATGTAATGAGAGGATCAGGTCCTGTATGCAAAGAAGGTTCAAGTGCCACTTTTTCATACAAATAACCAGATCTGAAATGAGTATCCATTTTTATTTAAGTAATATCAATGTTAGTATATATGGAATAAGTGACACTATCAAGAGTAGTTATGAGAAAATATTACACTCAGAATAGAAAATGTTTTATAAAAACTATTACTCTTCAAAAATCAAGAATAATTGAATCTCAGTTACATTTTTTTCTCTTTTTCTCTCTCATACATAAACACATAATATAAATGGCTTTTATATAAAAGTGGTAATGAATTTTTTAACATGAAATAAAAGAAAAATAACAATAGCCATTAGACTCAAACATACCTTGTTTAAAGTAATAATGTCATATGTGTACATTTATCAGACATTTATAAAAGAACTTGTGAAGTGTTTTGTGGTAACAAATACAGGCTTCAAGGCTATATTAACTAATTTACTTTTACTGGGAAATTTAAAAATGACTGATCAGATCAAGTGAAATGGATAGTTAGCTAGTAGAGGAAGGAAGTGAATGACTTGTCACATGACATTACTTCTAATTTTCAATAGCCTTGAGGATACAATTAAACATGATCAGCTGCAGAAGAAAAAAAAAGAAAGGATACTGTCATGCATATTTTCGGAGATTTTATTATTCAAATCTAAAATTTCCCTTATTATCTCTATTTTCTTAGGTGTAACTTCTGTCAGGTGATGGAATTATGGGAGCATTATACTCACCATAGATTCATCCATCAATAAGCTCAGTAGCTGATTATGCTGTTAGGAGTTGAAGCCTGACTGGAGATGGGTCACTGTGGCCTGATTACAAGAATGTGTCCTGGTCCCCAGCTCCTCCCCTCTCTTCAGTTTGGCTTCCTGGCTGCCCAGAGATGAGCAGTCTTCCCCCAGCATGCTCTCCCACAATGTCCGGTCTGCCTTGAGCTGACTGACCAGTCCTGACTGAAACTTTGCAACTGCGAGCGAAATGAAACCTCTCATGTTTTAAATTGTGGGCGCGAAGTATTTTGTCCTAGTGAGTGGAAAGTTGAGTAATACAGAAAGGTGTAAAAATGAATAGGTAGAAAGCGAGCGATGCTGGAGATGGGTCTTCTGATTCTGAGGCTGTGTATACTCTTCGTGACTATAAGTGTTTTGAATGTCAAACACTGTCAGTCTTAAAACTGCCACTATGCTCTAGATGTACATACTCTCAAACATTTTCTGCATAATGCCCTTCCCAAAACTTCATAAATTTGTAGTCACTTGAAGATTATTATGTTTCATTGGCTTTGATGGTAATTTAAAATCAAGATACTTGCTCCTAATCAAGCAAACCCTGTGAACTCAAGAATTAAAGGCTTGGCTACAAATAATTTTCTGCCTGCCCAAAGTGTTTCTGCTTTGATGTTGATAAGTCTAGATTTAGACAGATAAGGATAGAGATAAAGACAGTGATAAATTAGAGACAGAGACAGAGATATCCCCATTTAACACTCTGAGGCCTCTCAGAGTACCACGCTTGCTTTCTCCTTAATGATTATCGAGTCATTTGTCTACTTGGGGACTCTTATGCCAATCCCCTCCTTGTCATGCAAAATAAATTAAACATGAGTATTCATCCTTCTAAAAGTTTTCACTATTACTATACTTATCTCATAGGTTTTTCTGTTGCGGATCAAAAAATGATGATTAGAGTCTAGGGGAAGTTCAAGCTTGTCCTTGTCCTGCCCTTTGAGTCAGGTTGGAGCAGAGAAACTCTGCTCTTCTGGTCATAGCTGGAAGCCCTAGGGCTAGTGACTGCTATGGTGCTCACAAGGCAAGATAAGAACCGCTGAAGAAGGCACCCAGGGAACTAGCTTCCTGATGGCCTTCTTGTCTCATCCTTGTACTTGTAAGAAGGCTTTGCTCTCCCTATTAACCCCTGTAGTCCCCATTACGGTTCCCGGAAACACCCACTGCCCTTCTCCCATTGTTATTGACTCAGACACAATCAATAAATACCAAGGCTCTGGGTGTCTCATGGTCCTTGTTCTGCACAAACAACTGGTCAACCCACATCACTGCTGGGTGATCTATTTAGTCTCTTGCTCTTTCTTCCTGCCATGCACCATGACACTTGGCAGGAGATTGGAACCCACAGCAGAGGAGTCCAACATTTTCCTTTAGGCACTTATTTTTAAAAAGTAATACTTAACAAACTTCTTTTGGTACAATGTGCCAAAAATGCTTCATAATTTAATGAAAGACTTAATTTACAAACCTCAACATTTCATTGAACCTTCAGAAATAACATCCAAAAATTACTAATGTTGGTGGTCAGTTTTCCTAATTAACTTTAAGCAAAGCTTACTGGGATTTGCCCCACAGAATAATGAATAAACTAAATGAGATAAAAACAAGTTGAAAAATGTGTGACTTTGACTTTTAGGCACAAGTCCTTCACCTGTTTTACACAAAAAGAGAGTATATTAACAGGATAAAATACAATGTGATAAAAATGCAATTAAATACCTTAACAGAATACACTTACTAGTTTAGGTAAGCTTCTGCTTTTGTGTTCAAAAATAATAAACCTGAAAATTACCCCCCAAAATTGAGTGTGAATCTATCCGTGCATGCAGTGAGCTCTAGTAATAATCATGAAATCTAGCATTTCCTGTGTCCTTGCTATTTTCAGATCATCTATGTGCACATTTCACATATTTTTCTTTCAATTTTTTGCAAAACAGTATTAAGCAGTTTTTACTCTGAGAGACTTAAAGACTAATAATCTGCCTACATTTATAACTCTAGGAAATAATATTGTAAGATTTAGAAGCTAAGCATGCTTAACACATTGCACATTTCTAGTATCGTGAAAATATATTTCCCTATGGGTATTTAACGAAGAATTAATAATCAAGATTAGTTCAATTTCCTAAGCACATTTTCTTGAAAATATTTGCACTTTTATTTTTTCCTTTCCATTTTTGCAGATAAGTGACTTTCAAACACATTTATTGTTTTAGTTACCTATTTAATCTACCTTTGAAAGTGGCTGGTATTTGATCTCTTAACTGCCCTGATCTAATTTGTGTGTTTCTGTAGGAAAAACTATTACATTGACTGATTTGGGGCAGCTGTCCTGACCTTACAGGAAGTTTATTCTGTTTGTTCATCAGTGTCTTTCTTCACATAACCTAGTTAGCCTTGCTGAATATTAGAAGACAGATAACTGAATAAACTAAACTCACTTCTGTAATGCTCTTAAACATCCTTTATTTTGTTACCAGTGACTCATTTTCTCTGCATGTACTGTAATGACTGCCACTTTCTCAACCTCCAAATTTTCTTAAATGTTTTCTTAATTTGTCAGGAAACTTTCCCTCCCTAATTTTTGTCCTGAGTATACTGTGCTTGATTAATGTCTGATTATTTTGTTCTGCAAATCAAATAAGGAACAAATTTTAACCACTTTACAACCCTGTTACAGAGCTAATGCAAATGCTTTTATTACTGTAATCTCTTAATCCATACTTGTTCAAATATAAAAGGAAATGTTTGTTTTATCTATTGTTCTTGTGATTGTTGTTGTTTTGAGATAGGGTCGTGCTATGAAGTCCAAGCTGGCTTTGAACATACAATTGAACCAAGACTAACATTGAAGTGGTAATCCTCCTGCCCCAACATCCTGAGTTATGTGACCTTTAATATTATTTTATTTACAACTTCATCATCCTCTGTGCTTTTAGATTTATAGACAACAAATTTCTCAAGTGCTCTATAGAAACATGTCCCTTTGCATTCAGTAGGAGTTAGAGACACCAGGTTACGTAATGACCATCAGAGTCTGAACTCAGTTTTCAAAGTAACTGGTGACAATCTGCACAGACATTTTTTTCTTCATGTAGTTGTTTCTGGGTGTTGAAATGACACAAAAGGGATGAAATATTCGATGGTGTTTTGTATTCTCTAATATATTTCCTAGTCTTTTGACTTCTGACAACAGCATGGTGACTAAATTTTGTTTTTGATTCTTTCATACATTTTACATTTAAACAAGTTTGCCTCATGATAGCTTTTTTTCTCAAAAACTTCAATTTTCCTAAGAATAAAAACAAATAGAAATTGTAGTACCTGATATTGTTGATGATTAGGGAGGGGTCACTTAATATAATGCTTTTCAAACAAAAATATATTATATCTTACTAATATTTGATATCTGTTCTTTGGTCTTGAATGCACCTATATTTATTCTCTAATTTCCATTGTTACTATGAAAACACTTTTTAGAGTATTGTTAATATTGTAAAATATTTTTAAATGTTTAGCTTTCTTAATTTTTTGTAATTAATATATTCGTATTTCTTCCAAAGTATTCAAATTTACTGATTGGTATGGCCTTTATGATATTACAACAATGTCACCTTTGTCCTACCTGGATAATTTTAGAAATGTTCAGATACATTCTGTCTAATGTTTTTGGCAAGTGGATCAGGAAATAATCCACTTTTTTGGCCTAATACATTGCTTATTCCCTGAATTCTCCATGTATATGTCTCAGATCTTGTTTTCAACTTTTCTCAAAGTAGTTTTGGTGTCTTTGGCTTAATATGACAATAAACACTCACATTATTCCTGTAATGAGACTTACTGACTGATGATTTGCTGCATACTATGACTCTTTTTCTAATTTATGAGGATAAGCATTTGAATAGACTTAACAAATCCAACTGTGAATCTCTTCTCAGGGAGTAAGAAAGTAGTTGTGAAAGATTTACATTATCTGTAAATGAATTATTATCAAGAACTTTCAACAATAGTGGGAATCGCCTAATTAAACATATGAAAACATGCTCAATACCTCTGGCAAGTACAGAAATGCAAATTACAACAACACTAAGATTTCATCTTATACCAGAAAGATAGCAGTCATCAAGAAATCAAATAATAACAAGTGGTGGCATGTCTGCAGTGAAAAAAGAACATATTTGCATTGGTGGGAATATAAACTAGTACAACCATCATGGGTATTTCAGAAATAACTGAAATTAGGAATTCCATTTGATTCAGCTATTCTTCTTCTAGGTGTCTTTTTGAGAGATATAAAAATATATTTCAGCAATACATACATACTAGTGTTTATAGAACCACAGTCCATAATAGCTAAATCCTGAAATCACCCTGTATTTCCATCAACAAATGAGCTGATAAAGCATGTGGTATCTACGCATAGTGACATACTACTAGACTAGAAAGAAGGATAAATTTGAGACATTTTTAGGAAAATGAATACACCTGGAATATTTGTTAAGTGAAATTAATACCACATAAATCTAACTATCGCATGGCATCTCTCATTTGAGTAAGGAAAATTATAAATAAAGAACAAACTAAAGCATTGAAAGGCCAAAGATTTATACAATCTGAAGAGAAACCAGAGCATAAATCCATGAAGGAAAGGAAAGGCAGATATATATTTTGCAAACTAAAAGGGCTCTAAAAGGAAGAGCACAAGGGGAGAGGAGAGAAGGGAAGGGTCAGTAAAAGGATTTAAGATGAGTTACATACCTGTACCAATCATCCATAATAGATGTGAACATTATTTGTCATATGTGTCAACTGAAAATAATAAGAACAATGTTAATGAAAAGGTAGAAAGAGTATCTAGAGATGGAGTATGTAAGTGAGGAGGGGAAGGAAAATAAAAAGAATAAAGATATGGTTTAGATATATGTATTTTCCCTAAGAAGTATGAAAATTTTATTTACTGCAAATGTGTACTGATGAAGTAAAATTTAAATAAATGTGGTTCTATAATATTCCTAATAGAAATGGCATTTTTGCCCAAACTAATAGGATAATAAAAATATTAAATTGCTAGGAAGATTGCATGATTAATTTCTGTCCTTTGTATTAATAATACACTTATAAATAACTGTATTAAAATTAATTTCCCATTTATGAATAGAAGGTCCATATAATAATCAACAATATTATTGATCCTTATAGTTTTGAGAACTATTGCCAGAGGGAGGGTCACATAAGTGTTCCTAGAGCTTGTCTTCTTTTTAAAATTATTACAGAGCAACTAAATAGTACAGAGTGATGAGTCTCATCTCTTATTTATTTGAATTGCTTTTGGCTCTCTGGGACAGACAGGCTGAATTTGATGAACTTTTGAGGATGATTGTTGTGGCTTATATCTAGATGTTCCTCCAAAGTGTTGTGCACTCATAGGTGGGGCTTTTCAAAGATGGCTGGATCTACAGTGTGATGCTGGGACTAAAAGTGTGATCCCGGGATCAAGGCTGTGTGATCATTAAATTAGCCCTTGGATTTGTTTGTCATAGTTCTTGGTAGCATTAAGGGTGTACCACCCTGGGTGTGAGTGCTATCCCCCATAAGGGCAGGAAGTGTGGGTAAAATACAGGGATGGAAAGAGGGGTGCTACTGGCATTGCTGCTGCACTGCTACTTCACTTTTTCATTGCTTCCTTCCTGCCCTACCATGCTGTGAACTGTTTCTCCTCTCTGGTGCCCCTCTGCCATGCCACTTTGCCTTGGAGCCAGCCAGCTTTGGACTGAAACCTCTACAAACTGTGTGCCAAATAAATCTTTCCTCACATAACTTCAGATGTCAGATATTTTGGCTCAGCAGTGAGAAAAATATATGGATAATTGTCGTAAACCAAATTGGAGAAGATTTCATCATAGCTAATATTTGAGATGGTGTATTTGCACTAGATTTAAATTACATAAGCTTTTGCAACTGAAACACAAATAACTACATGGCTTATACTTTTGTCTACATTACAAGGAATCTCAGTTTCAATATAATTGACCTTTTCTGTGAGTGTATGTGTTTCTGGAAAGGGAGGGGTACCATCTGGCACACTTTGGTAACATCTATACCTCCTAGCACCAGATGTTAAAAGCATTTTTTAACAGCAAAAAATAAACCTTCAGTCATCTAAAAACATCCCTTTAAAGGCAACATCGCCTTTACAGAAGGCCAGTGCCAATACCAATTTCCAAATGTTGTCAAATCTTATATTTGCCCTTGTGAAAATTTAAATACAGTGGTAAATATCACAGATCAACTTAACTGATGTATCTGGTCAGACAAAATGCCTAACACATGCAACTTAAAGGGGGAAAGTTTTATTTGAGTCATGGTGTCAGGGACCTCAGCCATGGAGATTTGCATCAAAGTAGAAACATGCAATTCCCTTCTAGGTGTCTTTCACAAAGAGTTAAAACCTTACCACAATATACATGTGCCTATGTGCACATAACACAACTCATAATAGCTACATCCTGGGAGCAGCCTATACATCCCTCAATAAGTGAATGGTATATACACACAATGGAGTACTATTCTGCAACAATGAAGGATAAATCTGCATTATTTGTTGAAAAACAGATGTACTTTGAAGGCACAGTATTAAACGAAAAATTAGAAACACAAGCTTAATAATTGCATAGATTCTCTTATATAAAAGACTCACAAGATAATTGAATAAAGAAGCAAAATAAAAGGCAGATAATACTAAGGAGGGAGATAGATCTTTTGCAAATAGGAAAGGTGCCCAGAGATGGAGGAAGGGTCAAGAGGGAGGAAGGGAACAAAATGTAAAAAAAAAAAAACAAAAAAAAACACTAACTAAAATGCCTTAATGTAGTGGTTTGTTGACTGTATCAGCTTGAGAAGTTTAGAAACTTAACTAAGCAGTTCTGCACCTAGCGTGGTGGGTGATACAGAAGGGAAATGGAGAAGGATAGATGGGTTTCCATTTGGAAGAGCTCCAGTCTTCACCTTCAGCTTGGACATCGTGTCCTGGCCTCTAGTTCTAACTCTTCAGCCTCTGCCTTGGATCCTGCAGTGTTCTCTCACAGGCCCACAAGCCTCTTGATACAGACTTACACGGAACACTTCAGTAAGCTACAGTCCTTGGACCGAAACCTTCAGTCTCCAGTGTGCAAATGCCCTCTGTATGCTTCATTAACCAACTCAATGGCTGACCATCGTAAGTCAGTTTTGTAGTGTCTTATACATTTGTGTATCTTGCATTATATCTGCTTCTCTAGTAAAACCTTGACTAGTACAGAATTTGGCATCAGAGAAAGTAAGGTCATTTCTGAAACTATACCTGACCTTGTGGCCCAAAAGCCTGTGGGAATGGCTTGTAGGAAGCGTTTGGAAAGGTTCAGAGATGTTGCCTGAAAGAGTAGAGCTGAAATTCCTTAGGCTGTTATGTATGGGAGAGTCTAGTCAGAGCTCAGAAGACCAGAAAATCAGGAAAGAATAGGCTCAACATGTTTCTGCTGGGAAGAAGGACTGCTTTGAAAGCTGGACTCCAGATGATGTGTGTTATAGCTTGGAAGAAAGTTTTCATTTTGTTCATGTCCAGAAGCTTTGCCCTAAACTGAAATTAAGGTCAGTGGACTACTTAATCTGGCAGAAGAAATTTTATGGCACTTGGCTATTGAGGCCATGGCATGGCTATTGTTGGAGGCTTTTAGCAGATTTATGTTGTGAATTAAGAGCACAGAACCCAGCAGGATGATTTAAAATGTGAGTTTGATCAGAAAGGAAACTCCAGTAAAGCGTAGACTACACATATAGAGCTGAGAAGATCTCACCTGCTGAGAAGAAACGGAAAAATATAAAAGACAGCCTAGGGGCATCACAAGAAGCAGCAAGTCTCCACCCTTTACAGCCTCAAAACTACAAATTGAACGACTTCTTTGAGAGAAATCTGCAGATCACCATCTTTCAGAATGGTAGCAGCTGCACCATATTCCAGAAAGATGGCAGCATAGAAAATTTGTTTCTTATAAGGGAACTCATAGTGCCCAGCTTTCCAGACACTCTACCCCTACAACCAAAAGAAAGAAAAGCCTAGCTACTGCTGCAGTTGGCAGCAGACTTTGACATCATCCACATGGTGCTGCTTTTGGGTGCCAGCAGAATGCAAGAGTGGTGGGGTTAAGAAAGCCTCCACCTAGATTTACAAAGAAGACTTGGGGAGCCACACAGTATCCCCTGGAGAAGGTGATGTGTGAGGCTGTGGAGGAGAAGCCAAAGATGCAGTAGAAACCCCATAATTTTAGAAAAACCCAAAATGTTGATCATCTGAGGGGATCTACTTGGAGGGAGCAAAGCCAGACCAAAGAGAAGCTATCAGAGCAATAACCACTGGAAATGCCATGGGGTTGAGTGTCCCAGGCTTTTTGGAGCTTATAATTTTCCACTAGTTGTGCTGGATGTAGCACATGAAGCTACAGGACTTAATATTTGCCCTGTTGCATTTTGGACTTGCTTTGGTCTCAATCCTATGTATCCACTGTTTGTATCTTTTGCAATGGTAATGCTTATCTTGTGTCACTGAACATTTGTGCAGGGCCTCACAGATAAGAGTTTGCCTTAGATCTCAGAGACTTGTGACTTGAACTTATCAGTGATATGAAAACTGTTAGTACTTTGGCAACTCTTAGAGATGGACTAAAATGCCCTTTGCATAAAGGGATGTGTCTGAGTCTCTGGTGGCCCAGGGGTGGAATATTATGGTTTGTGTATAGATGTTACCCTACAGCCTCGTGCAGTCATGGGACTGAGCCTACTGAAGGCAGCTCAGTCTAGAGTTTGTGACTGATTCATAGTCCAGTGCAGAGTTTATGGATGTAAGTGTCACAGACACACTGGGTGGGGTGGGCTGCGTACAATAGAGGCTTGCTCCGTCCTCCCATTTTTCTCTTGCTGCTTTTGCTGTCTTCCACCACTATGAGTATTTGGCCCTCTGCCACACCACTCTACCTTGGAGCCAGTTTATTACAGACTGAAACCTTACAAACTGTGAGTTAAATAAACCTTGCCTTCCTTAACTTTGGATGTCTCACATTTTTGTCCCAGCAATGAGAATAAAACATCCAACCCCGTTAGGTTTGTGTGCCTTCTCCCCAAGATGAATGCAATTACTGTATTCTGCAAAACATGTACTCACAAAAATACAAAATTTTAAAGATAATTATGGAGAAATATCATGTTAGAAGGATGTGATGGGGCACAAGTGTTCACTTTAGGGCAGCCAGGAAGTAGAACATAGGGTGGAGCACTGGAAAGACACATACCCTCCCAAGCCACCTAGTGACAGACCTCTTCCAACAGCACATTTAGCTATGCACACCAGTGGATTATTCCTGGATTAATGCTAATAGTGCCTGTGCTATCCAATCATCCTTCCAGGAGTCTTAATGCAGTCAGGTTGGTGATACAGAATAACTGGCATGGTGCATCCCATGTGAATTTGAATTCTAATCTCATGTCTTTAAACCATAGTTGTTTTTCCAAATAAACATAATAGCAAGATCATAAGTCCATCTAACATGTAACTATCCACATTCACTTGAAAATCTAATAATCTTTCCCTGAATTCTCACTGTTCCAGTATTGGTTGAAAAATGTCACTTAAAAAGATTCAAGGCAAATTCTTGCCAAGAACCCCTGTAAAATTCAAATCACAAGTTACAGTGTCTCAAGATATAATGGCATAACAAAACATTGTCATTCTAAAAGTAATGGACAGAGGGGTAAAAACGAACAGGACCAAAGTAAGACTACAAGTACCCAAGTATAGTCACAGAAATTATCCTCCCAGTCTAGAGTAGATTTTGTTTATTGTTCTGTTTTACAGCTGCTGGAACAGAATGCCTGATGTACACAATTTAAAAGAGGAAGTGGATTTCTTTGGCTTATAGTTTCAGAGGTTCCAGGCCATGGTTAGCTTGAGCCAGGCAAAAATGTCAAGGAAGCACAATATCCTGCCTAAGTCACATGTGCTGTTGGTAGAAGAATGTTGAGGAGCAAAGCTCTTTATTTCATGGCAACCCAGAAACAAAATGCAGGTGAAGAGTGCCTGAAAGACACCTTCAAATGGAGCATGTCCAGTGTCAGAACTCCACAGCCCCACCTTCTAACAGCACATTCACCAGAACTCACCAATGAGTTAACCCACATGAGTCATCACGAGAATCCAAGCACTTCTGCAGGAATTTCTCAATCCAATCACATTGGTTATTATATTAGCTGGCACTATCTGACCACAAAATGTCTAGATTCATGAACATTTGATCAAACATTCTAAGTGTTTCAACGAGTATGTTTTTGGATGAGATTAGCATTTATACTGGTTGACTGAGTGACAGATTGACCTCCTTAATATGAGTGCCCTTTTTCCAAACAGAATTGAATAGAAAAAAAGGCTGAACTTCCTAGGAATAGGATAAACTACTCCCTCCTTATGGCTTTGAGCAGGAGAACCTATCTTTTCTAGGCCTTGGTAGCAATCAGAAATATAACTTATCTTGGACATTGACACTGTTAAATTTGGGGATGGAGTTGATAACATTGGCAATCCCAGTGGTTAGGGTTTCAGACTTAGACAGGAACACGTTTGTGTTTTATCACTGCAGATCTTGGTACTCTGTAACTACCATAAGTCTAACTATTAATAAAATAGATTTGTTCCTTGTCTTTCTCTTTTTGGTCTCTATTTCTTTGATGTTTCAATTTCTCTCTCTCTCTCTCAAAGCAAATCCTTTTAAGAGAATATTCCTCTATACATTTTTTCATCTGTGATATATTGAAGCTAGCTAGCTAATTCTTGATATGACCCAAAACATCTTTCCTGTTTCCTTGGTGTGAAGTACTTGGCTTCTTAGAGTTAACTGGCAGAAGGAATATATCCCTGATTTGAGCCATCTAGGCCTTGGAGGCTGCTACATCTGTGGTTGGTGAAGGCCTAGCTACCGCTCTCAATGGCAGCAGACATTGGCATCATCCACATGGCGCTGGCTATTCAGGCATGCAGAATGCATGAGTTGTGAGGTCAAGGAGACTTCCATCCAGATCTTAGAGTATACACTGGAAGGCTAGGGAACATTGTGTGACAGAGTCCCACACCCAGCCATGATACTCTGAGATGGTGATGTATAGGTAATAAAGTGAAGCCAAACCTGCAGTGAAGACCTGAAGAATGCAGAGATGTCAGGAGCATGGTACATCTCCTAAGAAAAGCCAGGCAGAGGCAGAGTCAGCCAAAACAGAGAGGCCATGAGCTCTGAAACCTGTAATACCATGTGAATAGAGCTGATCAACCCCTTTGAAGATCATAGCTTATAAACATGTGCCCAGGGTGCTGGACTTCCCAAATTATAGTATTTTCCCTGCTGTGTTTCTGTCTTGTCTTTATCGTATTCCTTCCTAGTCTCCCCATCTTTCTATTTTGTATAAGATTTCCTCTGTGGCATATCAAATACTTTGCCTTGAGCCTCAGAGGAGATGTTGGACTTGGGCTTCTGAGTTATGCTATGACCGCTAGGACTGACCATGCTTGGAGATAGAATGAATTCATTTTAAATAATGAGACAGATGAACTTTTGGGGGCCCAGGGGAAGAATATTAAGTTTTAGATCTAAAATGTATTTCAAAGATCTCATGCATTCGGAAGTCTGTTCTGGGAGATGATGTATAACCCCTGGATTAGTGCATAGCTGACTGTGCCCTTAGAATGGGAAGCCTGATTTGCTGGTGTGGGTGAGGGGGACAAAGCTTTGCATGGCATGGTACGTGCCCTGGCGCTCTCGCTTTTTCTTCATGATTGCTATGGGTTCAGCAGATTTTACTTGATGTCCCCTTATAACATTTCTGCCTCAAAGCCAGCCAATTGTGGGCCAAACCCTGTGAGACTGTGAGCCAAAATGAACCAATTATGTTTGTTAGTGATAGAAAAATGAAAAATATTTTACCTTCTTGTTTCTACAACCTTTTAATTTGTTAGTATGTGGCAATGTTATAGTATACTTTATGTTTTATAATAATAGTATGATATTATTAAACTTAATGAGAAAGAAGGTAGTAATAGTCAAAAAGTAATAATATATTTTTATTATAATAAGTGGTACATAAAATATGACATCTCAGTAAAGGTTTTAGGCATCTAATATTTATGAAAATTAGAGATATCTGCTACAAAAATGCCTGTAATTTGCTGTACCTCCCTGTGTAAGTTTTTAGAGAGATGACCTACCATCTATGGAGGTCCCTGGGTTTAAATGTTGACACTGTAAACAAATAAAAAATAAAGTAATGAAAGTGGAACAGTTGATATGGGTGTTAGTATTTATTTGTTTTTGCTTTTGTCTTGGCTATTGGACCCATGGTCTTTGCACTGAGCTACCCACTCCTTTTATAAATTATTTAACATTTTGAAATAGGGTCCTTGCTAAGCCACTAAATTATCTAGGCTGCATTCAGTCTTCATGTCTCCTGTGCCATACTGTGAGATAATATTTAATAGACTGTCTAAACACATGCTAATGTGGTGCTTTGAAACATTTACTCATTGTGCCACCTTTGATTGCTCAGAGGATGCTCCAGACTGCATGTAGACAGATTCTACCATTTGATCCTAATGATCACAAAGACTGAATGATATTTGTGAAGCATATTCACAAATGAGATGAGCATAGAGAATGGCTCATGAACTTCTGCCAGTAGAAACACAAATGAAAGACCCAGAAAATTTTGGAGGAAAACCAAGCTAACTTCTGTGTATAACTATTTTCTTTTTTAAGAAACAGCACATGGCTTACTACATGAACTTCATCATGACTTCACACCTTATGCTTTGACATGAGATGTCCTGTATGAGACTCATCAAGATATAACTGGTCACAGTGTCTCAGGAAGTAGAGCTGGTATATAAGATACTTGGGTGAAGAAGATCATGAACATTCCCGTTATTTTCCTGAGCGGGTAACTGATAAGACTTCAGTACTCCTTTTTCCTTAATCTACAGCAATAACTTGACTACTCTTCATGAGCAGTTAAAAAAAAAGCATAAATAAAATCTTTGGTATCAAAGATTGGTATCAAAATCTTTGATATCATTTCTAGCTCTCATTCTAGTCATGAACCGAGGTTCCCTGAACAATATTACTATATGCAGACTTACTGAATGCTTCCTCAAATGTCATAGTACTACACACAGCACTGCTTCTGACTAAGGAATGCATTTTATAGCCAAAGAAGTGCAACAGTGGGCTCGTGCTGTGGAATGCACTGGTTTTCCCATGTTTCCTATTATTCAGATAAATGGATTGATGAAATTATGGGGTGACCTATTGATGATGAAGTTCCAGCTGGGTCAGTCCTTTCAGGTCTCTATATACAGGAGGATGTACATGCCATAAATGAGTATCAATATATGGTAATGGTTCTCCTGTAGCCAGAACTAATGGACCAGTAATGAAAAGGTCAAAATGGGAATAGTGCCACTAACAATTACCACGACTAAACCAGTAGCAAAATTTGTAGTTCCTGTTCCTGTACCTTATTCTTTGCTGGCCTATAAGCTTAGTTATAAATGAAGAAGGTTTGTACCAGAAGGCAAGAAATGATTCCATTAAACTCAAAGTTGAGGCTTTCCTGACTACTTTGGGCTCATGTATTTGAGTTAGTAGAAGAAAAAGAGTTACGGGGTTGATGAAAGGGATAGATGTTGACTACCAAGAGGAAGTTTGACTACTGCTCCACAGTGAAGACAAGGAAAACTATGTTTGTAATGAAGAAAATCCCTTAGCTTGTCTCCAACCTAGGGAGGAGATTTCTTAGATATCCCATGCCCTATCATGTAGATCAATGTTAAACTAAAACAACCCATTCCAAACAGACTGAAAGAATGCCCCAGAGACTTAGACTTAAGGAATGAAGGTGTAAGGTATCTGGCAAATAAACAATCAAGACCTGCTGAGGTTCTTACTGAAGGCCAGAGGAATACAGAATGGGGAGTGGAAGAAGGCCATTATAACACCAGCTATGGCCACGTGACTTGTTACAAAAATAAGGGTTGTAACTGTCAAGAAAGCGTTTCCTATTCTGTTAAAATGTTTGCTTTGGGTTTTTCTCTTTGTAACTCTTGACCATGTAACAAAAAAGTTTTCTTAACATTGGTATTTAAGTGTTGCTAAACCTACATTTTCAGGTTTAAATTGAGGAAAGCTAGGAGAAGTGTAAGCATCACCCACAGAAAATGTTGCTTCCTATTCTAGAAAGAGAATTAGTGCTTCTCTAAATATACACAGTATAGCTTTACCATATTAGGTGGAATTATGAACTTCTTACTGTCTTTATTAGGGATTAAGTATGACTTAAAGCGATGTGTTTGATTATCCTGTTGAAAACAGAGGGACTGTCACCATTAATTGTCAGTGTAAACTTGATGGGTTAAATGCATTTAGTAGATTAGTAAATTGTAGAACGAGTTGTGTCTGTGGGAGGTTTCAAGAGGTGGTTGGCATGTAAACAAGGGAACTGCGCCTGGAAGATTGTTGACTACACCTTCCAATGTGCTTCCAGTCCAGATGAAATAAAAGCAAAGAGTGAAAAGTTAATCTGCATTTAAAAAATTCCTTTGAATGGGGGTATATTTTGCTACTGGAATGATCTGTGGACATCAGATTCCACTTTCTCCATCCTTTTAGTCCAGATTCATAACAGTGACTTTCCCTGAAGCTTCTAAGCCTTCAGCAAGGGGTTGGTATTACATTTTGGATCCTTTTTATTCTGTGGCTTCCAATGTGTTGAACTGAGAAGCTACTGAATTCTTGTCGCCAGGGTGCAGATTGATGTGGATATTTCCACTTTTGACCCTACAAGCTTGTCTAATGAAACCCTTGAATAATTAAATATTTTCTCCTGCATCAAGTCATCTCCAAAATTTGGTTCTATATTTATGCATTATCAGTATTGATCTGATATAGGCTGACCTTGAGCTCACTGCATGTGGCATACTCATGGAGGTATAGCTTCAGGTAAACGTACCTGTCATTTTTGTCTTTATATTAGCGAGCAACCTGAATACCAGAGATCAAGTTGGCAGAAAATCAAGCCCTAATGTTTATTTCAACCATTTGGTTCAAACATAATGGTACATCTTTGAACACGGCAAGTCCCATTAAGGAGTACTAAACAGAGTTTGGAGAACACCGAATCCAAGAGAAAAGTACGATCAATTAGGATGATAAACTGTCAAAATTTTTATGTTTATTACAATACAAGCCATATTTCCATTGATCCTCCTTAAAGAAAAACCCTTTATTTCAAATATCTCATCTATCTTCCCACTTCCTGAAGCAGCACTAGAAGTTTATTTACATGAGTACCTCTGGGTGCACTGTCCTGGCTGCACTGATGTCATAAACTGATTCAAAGTGTTTATCTCCATGGTTATTTTGGAATTGGTAAAGATACAGTCACACTGAACTCTTTCCGGTCAATAAGATGGACTGGGATACATTATATTTTTTAAATAATAATTGCCATACTAATAGCAGTGTGTGGTATGGTGGCTTGTCATGATGGAAGATGAAACCAGGTGACCATTTCTATTGTTTCTAAAATGCTCTACAAGGGCTGGAGGTACAGCTCAGTGGGCTAAGTGCTTGCCGCTAAGCACTACGGCCCTGAGTTCGATCCCCGGTCCCGGGGGAAAAAAAAAAAAATAAATAAATAAATAAATAAATAAAAAGGGGAACGGATGGTTCCTTCTTTTGGGCTGGAGGTAGAGCTCAGTGGGCTAAGTGCTTGCCGCTAAGCACTACGGCCCTGAGTTCGATCCCCGGTCCCGGAAAAAAAATAAAATAAAAAAATAAATAAAATAAAAATAAAATGCTCTACAAGTCCTTATATCCAAGTTCATCATAGTATTCATGGAACAAGCTCAGCTCACACAATTCCATCAAAGTAACACACATGCACACACACAGTTAACAATGCCTTGATGTTGGATATTGCTTAACACACTTGTTTTTTACTCTCTCCTTTTTTTTTTTTTTTACCTGAGGGGAACTGGATGACTTTCATCGAGAACTGTGAATTTTGGTCTCAGGATCATAAGCAGACTCTCAAGTTTGATATTCCAAGTTGACATTTCTTAAAAAGCTGTAAAGTGAAGCAGCATGATTACATTACTCCAGTGCATGTTACCAAGAATTTAAAACAGATTTTAAACATACCTTCCTTCAGCTATAGTTCACAACTGACTGCAACACCTTAACTGAAAGCAGCTAACATCTACTAACAGTTAACTAACTGTTACTAGTCTTTGTTATGTTGCTTTGTATATTGAAGATTCTGACTTCTCCATTGGAAGGCACACTGCAGCAGCATACACTGGCAAAGAGGGCACTGTAGTGCTACAGGGCAAAGGGCATGAGATTGTGAGAGATAAAAATTAGGATTAAATGATGTAAGATATCACAGCATTATGTACCTTATTCTGTATGAAATATAGTTCAGGATGGATCTCAAGGGATTAATGGGTTTTTGTTAATATTTCAGTTGATACATACAAGTGTAGAAAAATATCACAGGAAAATTGATTTCAGGTATATATTTAGAAAAAATTTATGTATGGATATTTTAGAATGGCTTAAAAGTGCAGACATTTGAGTTCCATTTGGGGTTCTGATTTAGTGGAGACTATAATTAATTGTGTTTATAAGATAACAAATTTGTTGATGTTAGTTAGCCTTATTTCCTATCTATTTTATGCTTTTTCAACGTGTACATAGCACCAGAAATATCAATATAAGCATAACAACATGGAGTTCTATTTCAAGGATAATTTAGCTTTTGCCTCTGTTGAGTATTTAACTTGCTAGGGACAGACTGAGCCCTCAATTTAATTCTTATCACTGGTGGACTCGCTAACACAAACTGTTGCTCAGTTAATGATATAAGATCCTTTCCATCACAGAAGAGACAATAAATTGTTCTTGATGAAGTTGCCACTTATTATGGATTCTAATGTTGTCTTTGAACAATTACCTACAGACTTGTAGGATTGTTCATTCACTACTATGAATTCTGAAAAAAATTATCTCATAGCAAACAAAATACTGACTGCATGATTATACACTCCTAAAACTCCAAGCTATTAGCACACACTCTCAACATTGTAAGTGTCTGTCTGGAAAGAAAAGTATAGTTGCTTGTTAAAGACTCAGTGGTATGTTCAATTGGGAAAGACTGTGCCTAAATGGTAGTGGTTACTTATGCAGATGTGATATATGATACTTGGTTTTAACTGGCCACAGTTATTGCTCCTGTGCCATGGTTTATGGCTAGATGTCCCCCCAAATCCTCATGCAGTCATGGGATGGGTTTCTAGGGTTTATGACTTATTATTCATGGTGCCATTCTGGGATTATGGATGGGAGTGCAGCACCCGCCCTAGGGTGGGTAGCCTGTGTACAATATAAAGGAGGGAAAGAGCTTTGCCCTTTCTGTTCCTCCCTTTTTGCTCTTATTGAGTTTGCTGCCTTCCACCACCATGAACTGTTGCCCTCTCCTGTGTGCTCTGCCTTGGAGTTAGCTGAGTATGGACTGAAACCTCCAAAAACTATGAGATAAATAAAGCTTTCCTTCCTCCCTTAATTTTGGGCATCAGGTATTTTTTCCCAGCAACAAAAGTAACCAAGATAGTATTTTGTATCCGAGAAATGGGGTCACTCCCGTGACTGTACCTTTAATCATTTGGTTGAAGAGCCTTTGGAATGGCTTGTTGAGTTTGGAAAGGTTCAGAGATGTTGCCTGAACTGGAATTCCTTAGGCTGTTCTGTATGGGAGATTGAGGTCAGAGTTCAGAAACACAGAAGTCTGGTAGAAATCCTGCTGATAAAGAGAAAGCTCAGAGGGTTTTTTCTGGGAAGAAGGACTATATTAACTGTTGGACTCAAGATGGTATATGTTATGGCTTGGTGAAAAAAGTCATCTGCCTTTTGCTTGTATCCAGAGATTTTGCCTGAGAATGAGATTAAGAACAGTAGACTCAATAATCTAGCAGAAGAAATTTCAAGGCAATCTAATGTTGAAGCAGTGGCATGGCTATTGTTGGGAGCTTTTAGCCAGATTTATGTCATCAATCAAGAGCAAAATACCCAGCTGGATGACTTGAAATGTGGCTTTGGTCAGAAAATAAATTTCAGTAAACTTATGGACTGCAAAAATAAAGATAAGGAAATCTCCATTGTGTAGAAGGAACAGGAAAATATAAGAGATGTCCTGAGGATATCACAAGAAGAAGCAAGTCTCTGCTTTTTCTAGCCTCAAAACTGCAAAGGTAAGACTTTTCTTTGAGGAGAAAGACCTGTAAACCATGTTTCAGGATGGGGGTGGCAGCCACACCAAGTTCCAAAATGGCAGTTGCTGTTCCAGGTTCCAGAATGGTGGCAGCATCAAGAATTTGTTCCTCTGAATTAGGTTCAGAGTGCTCAGTGATCCAGGCACTCAACTACTACAACCAAGAGAGAAGAAAACCTGGTTGCTTTTCCAGCTGACAGCAGATCTTGGCATCATGCATATGGCTCCAGTTTTTGATGCAGACAGAATGTAAGAGTTCTGAGGTTAGACAGGCTTCCACCCAGATTTCAGAAGAAGGCCTGAGAGGCCAGGAAGTGTGCCCCCGAGAGGACAATGTGTGAAGCTGTGATGGTGGAGTCAAAGGTACAGTGGAGTCCCCAGAAGTTTGGAGAAGCCAGACACGTGAATTGTCTGAGGAAAGCTGCAGAGAAGAAGTAAAGCAGATCTGAGAGACTGGCCACAGGAGGTACAAACACCAGAAGCGCTGTAAAGGTCAAGCCACATGGAGCTCACAATTTGGCACAGATTGTCTCATATGGTGCAGGTGGAACTACAGAGCTTAATGTTTGACCTGCTGGATTTTGGACTTGCTTTAGGGCCAATGCTTTGTATTCCCTGTTTGTACCTTTTGTAATAGTAGTATTCATCTTGTGCCATTAAATGTTGGAAGCATTTAACTTCTAATTTTTACAGTGTCTTACTACTAAGAGTTTGCCTTAGATCATGGAAGAGATGGGATTTGGGCTTTTCAGGAATGCTGAAAATGTTTGGACTTTGGCAACTCTTGGAAGTAGACTAAATGCCCTTTGCATAAAGGGATGTGCATGAGTCTTTGGGGACCACAGGTGCAATGTTATGTTTTGTGTCTAGATGTCACAAAGTTGCATGCAGTCATGGATTGGCCTTCTAGAGTTTATGACTGATTAGTGGTCCAATATTGAAGTTATGGGTGTGAAAGCAACACCTAGCTGAGGACAGGTAGCCTGTATACAATACAAGGGAGGGAAAGAGAGTTGCTCTCTGCTACTCTTCCCATTTTGCTTTTGCTGTTTTTGCTGTCTTCCACCACCACTGTTGCCTTCTGCCATTTGCCACCCTACCTTGGGGCCAGTCAAGTATGGACAGAAACATGCACAAACTGTGAGATGAATAAACGTTTGCCTCTTTAATTTGTGCGTTGGATATTTTGTCTCTATAAGAAAAAAGTACCCAAGACATGATATGTTAAAAACAATAATGATACATCTATTTTATGTATTGCAGGAAAATCAACCTATTTACAGAGAAAAATGAAAAGTGATACATGACAGTAGTCATAATAAGCTGCCTGGTTTTAAATTGAATAACATGTTTCATTATTACATTTTCACATTAATTAGTCATGTATCAACGAATATAGGAAGATGAAGGAGGGCAGTGGCAAATAAAATAATCCAAGTCTAAGGAAGCTGACAGTTCAGGCTCCCAGCAGGGCAGAGTGGAGAGAGAGTACATATGAAGCTAGGAGGGGAAACAGAGATAACACAGCGACTTTGAGAAACAGAAGGGCGCCACACCCAGATAGAGATCACTCACCTGAAGGACAGATCCTCCAGATCGAATCCGATATGCATGCTATTGGAAAATAAAACTGCGCTGCCACTGTTCGGCCTTCCTGTAAGCTCTTTATGCAGCAAATGCACCACCTTTGGAATGCTTTTAACACCGTGAAGGAAGGAGCCAGGGCTCCAGTGCCCAGACCACACAAATAGAGTCCCTACGCACTCTTCCTTCCGCCTGAAAGAGGAAATCCAGCATCAGCTCCAACTTCATTGAGAGCCTCAGCAAAGCTTCTGTGAAGGGCTTGGGAAGACATGGAATGTAACCGGGGAAAGGGAAAGCCAGCAGCATTACAAAGCAATTCTTTCCCCCGACTACCCACCCATTCAGAAACACTGTACTCCAGTGACATCCTGCCCACCATCCACTGTTCTAATTCAAAAGAGTAAGTTCCCTACTCTAGGCAGAGGGAGGTTGGACACTGTGAGCTGTGCGTGTCATAAAGCTTGCTGCAGGGCGCTGGGGATCACATCAGCGGAGAAATTCGGAAGGGAAGAGATTCAGTAGAACTGGACATGAATGGTGGCTTTCCTGTCAGTTCCCATAAACACTGGAAAATCTGAGGCAGTGTGAAATCCTGCCCATCAGTGACTCATTCCATCAGTGAAGAAGGCTCTCCAGAGAGCCTGAGCTGCATGAAGTTCTTTTGCATTGAAAATTGGAGCTCTTGAGAAAGGGAAAAGAATGATGTCCTGAGGGCAAGGGGACTGACAGCAGTCCTTGGGTCAGAGGGCCTTTGATATCCTGGGCAGAAGTCCCCTGAATGGAGAGCATGGAGGTGATGAGCGCTTTGTTCTGCAGTGAAGACCATGAGAGTGGGAGTGCCTGCTGGAAATGGGCAGAGAACTGGGCGGTGGACAACTTAGGGCGCATCTTCCCAAGTTAATTGAGCTGATCAGATCTTGGGACTGAGACAAAGTTCTGCAGTGACATCCATGGCCAAAGCATAGCATATAAATTGCAGGCAGGTCCCAAGATGAACACCCCTCTCCACTCCCAAGCAGGCAGTTCAGCAGGCCCCAGGGGGAAGCGGGAGCGCCTGTCCACTATCAGACTACAGGAGTGGCGTCAGGAGAGCTGTGTAGACACTGACTGTACAGTGCAGATGGAGCAAGGGGTTTTGTTCCTTTTCTTACCTATGTATCTACTATGGACTTTATTTTTGCTTTTCTTTTCTTTGATTCTTACTCCTTCAGTAATAGTTTTTATTCTTTTTTATTCCTGAAGGTTTTTTTTTAAATGCTCTTGCGCAGTCTACTTTATTTTCCTTCTTCTTTTTTTTTTTTTTTTTTTTTTGTACCAGGAATTGAACTCATGATCTGAGGCTTGCCAGGCAGGCGCTTATGCCACTGAGCTACATCCCCAGCTTCTTTTCATTTGAAAATGAACTTCCTCCCTAATTTTTTTTCATGCTTCCTGTTTTTCCTATTCCCATATCATTCTCTTCGTATCTGTATATGTGCAGAAGAGAGTTAAAATTGAGCATGGCTTTAACATGAATGGTACCAATCATGGCCATCTTGGGGAAACCCTCAACAGAGCTGTCCTATGAGGATTGGAGCAAAACTAACTACAAATATTTTTTTCTTTTTTTTTTATTTTAAAGACAAAAGAATGGAGATATATGAACCAGAATAAGCCATAAACAATATCAAAAATAGAAAATTATACAGAACATAGTAGGGTATTAGCACTGGATGCTGTATTACATAATGATATCTTTACATTAGTTAACACATAAACATTAAAGGAAATACCAAATTATAGAGAAAATAGTAGGGAATCAGCACTGGATGCTCCATAATACAAAGTTATCTTCACTTCTGTTAATACCAAAACAACTGAGGAAATACAAATTATAGAGAACATAGAAGGGAATTAGCTCTGGATGCTGTCCTACATAATGTTACCTTCACGTGTTACTCAGTTACACAGATGATGGCCCATTTGATCATTCAATTTTCTCCTCCCTCATCTTCATTGCCCTACCACTCAATCAGTCATCTTCCCTGTGATAATAACTGTACTCCTGGGTTTATCTATACCCCTGGACTCTCGCCTTGGGAAAAGATATAGCTGCCTCAGACTATACTATAGCATACATGGGTGTATACAAACTGCCATGGTCGGAGGTGGAAAAGCACCTATGCTCACAGCGGTCCGCCCTGCTCTGCCCCGTCACCGTGCAATGGGTGGGGGCAGGTCCAGTCCGTGGGGTGCCCTCAGTGGGGCCCACAGTGGAGCAGCTGCGGGGCCCACAGCGGAGGAGCCACGGGGCCCACAGCGGAGCAGCCATGGGGCCCTCAGCAGAGCAGCTGCAGGGCACGTGCCCCCGTCAGGGTGCCTCAGTGACCTGTTCGGCTCTGTCCCGTTGCCTTGATGCCAGAGGCCCTTTCTTCTCCTCCTCCCTCCTCCTGATCTCCAGTATTACCGTTCCCCACCCCTTGCAGCTGGGCAATGGACAAACTTATGATGCTTGGTATAAGGGCTTGAAATCTCCCCGGCCCGTTCTCACTGTGTTACTTTAGGGTATGAACTGAGTTTAAAGATTTGTTCTAGAATAGAGTTTGAGGATTTTCTCGGGTCTGCTGTACAGAGTATGTTGTTGTTTTTCAGACTCCCGTTCTGCTTTTCATCTAATTTGTTGCTATGGGTTCATGCAAGGTTCATACGTGCAAGCTGTAAGGAGACCCTCTTGCTGCTCATATTAATAGTTTGGGGTGAGTCCTGAAGACCGTGGATTCATCCCATTGTTGCCAGGAGCAAGTGGTGCTTGCTCAAGCCGCCGAGACTCAAGGTGCTCCCAGAGAGAGTTCAGGGTGGGAGCTGAGTCCTGGCAACCCAGCTCATGCTTCCCACCTGACGTTGGAGTGAGAAGGGCATGGAGCCACACGATCCACCTCCATCTGCATCTCCCTCCCGTTGCGGCACTGGAGCCCCCATCCACTCCTCGGCCGGATTCCTGGGAGCCGCCACAGTTCACTGCTGAGGTTCCCCGGTGCTCTCCATCGGTAGCGGCTCACCCAGCAGAGAGGCAGGGCGCCACCGCCTCGAGGCAGGTGCAGAGCCGGGGGTGGTGGGCTGTGTACTAGTTGCATTGATTCTCTCCAGGCGCTGATTAGGAAGGTTGCCGCAGGGTGGGGACTCTGTCCCAGTGGCTGTCGCAACCTCTCATTCTCATGTTGGGTTCGACAACTGCTCCTGACCGCCATTACCTCCTCTCCTGGCTGCGGCCTCCTCTCTCCAGCCCTGGACCAGCTCTCGGAACTCCGCTCTCCCCTGGCTGAGTCGGGAGGCTTCCGTGAACATGGGCCTCCGAAGCTGAAGCTGCGAAAGTCAGAACGAGGGCGCGGGCCATGGGTGTGCTTGGAACAGTGACTTCCTCCTTCTCCTCTCCCTCCGACTGCACCATGGCGGATCTCCGATCCTTTCCTCCAGCAGAGGTTTTGCTTAGTCTTTCCGAGGGCTTCAATTCCCATTTCAGATCCTTCCTGAGTTCAGGATACCCACCTCTTTCCCTTCTGTCCTTCATATGTTGCTATATTCCTATATTCCTTTGTCTGAGTGGCATTCCTCCGGGAGGTTCTCTCTCTGCTGTCTACGTGGTCACCATCTTGAAGTCCTCTTGTAAAATTTATTTAGTTATTTGTTACTTTCTAAGGAATTTACCATTACATTTCTAAAGTTCTGAAATGGCCAACAGACCATAGAAAGATACCACTTTAGGCTCCTGCTTGAAACCAACAGCTATAGAAAACTGCTGGCCTTGATTCAGGGCCACTAACTACAAATATATTAATGGCTCTCAACAGGGTCAGAATTTTCTTCAATCTCAAATTACATTTCCTTCCTTCTCTATCCCTCTACCTGCCTTCACAGATATTTTCTCAAACTCTTTTAACCTACTCTGTTTACAGCTATAACATATTTCAGAGTCTGACCTCCTATGTATTTTTCACTACTGACATTTCCCTTATCTCTAACTCTTCTTACTAATGTTTAGTGCATTCCATTTTTGTTTCCTCTTTCATGCCCCCCGCATTTTAGTTATGTTTCTCATTAGTGAGGTAAAATATCCAGCACCAAAAGCTAAAGGAGGAAATACTTACTGTAGTTCACAGCTGGTAGAAGTTTCAGTTCACAGTTATATGACTGTGAGAGAGAGATGAGAGAGAGAGAGAGAGAGAGAGAGAGAGAGAGAGAGGGAGGGAGGGAGGGAGGGAGGGAGAGAGGGAGAGAGAGAGAGGCATGCAGAGGGGCATCACAGAGAAGAAACAGTTCACAACAGCAAAGCAGTGAAGTGGTGAGAAGTGAGCAAGCAAGGAACGGCATAAGTGGTAAAATCTGCTCCTTTTTGTCCCTTCCAGGCTACCTGCCTTCCAGGGGTTTCACCCACACTCAGGGTGAGCCTTCCCTTTATCTACACGTAGAATTACACTAAACTAATCAGTGGATTTATTAAGTAATCATACAGCCTTAATCCCAGCATCAGACACTTTAGATCAAATCTCTTCAGAAAAGTTCTACCTGCAGTTGGAAGAGGCTTTTGGGGGACATCTAGATACAAGCCATAACATCACCCTCCACACCCCAGACAAACCATTAACAGCAGTATAGTATAGTATAGCATAGTATAATAGAGTATAGATTATTCTGTAAGGGACAGATAAAAGAAACTATCAAAAAATTTTAATGTTCATGATTGATATATGGCTCAGTCTGTCAATGCTGATAGAAGCAATAGAAATTGTCTTCCTACAACCCAATGATAAAAGTTTAAAATGATAGCCAATAACTCTTGACAAATGAAGCCAAGACCAGATCACTAAAATCTCAACCTAACCAAAGAGATCTTTATAGCAACATCAAAGACTTCAGTCTCTTTGACATCAAAGCTGAACACAAAAAATTGAATGGAATCAAAATATGAAAAAACAGGCACTAAAATGCCTCCAATGAATCCCAACTCTCTCAAAACAGATCCAAGAGGCATCAATGGAGAGGAATCTAGATCTCAAATAGATCAATTGAACAAATGATCAAAGAGGAAACAAAGAAACTCGAATAGTTAAAAGATGATATAACCAAAAATAATAGTGGAATCCAATTAACAAACTTACCAATTTGTGTAAAGAAAAGTCAAATAAAAATTAGGAGAGCTTACCAAAATCTTTCCAAACAGGAAGGAAAATTTTAATAAAAGAAGTAAGGTCCATGAAAACACTCCAAATGGAAATCACAAAGATAAATAATTCTATTTAATATATTAACATCAAAAATGAGCAGTGGGAAAAGAAACTGTCAGACCTTAAGTACAGGAAACACAAGACTATGTGTGTAGATAAATCTTAAATACAATAGGAAGAAAAAAAATTGACCAGCAACTAGTAGATGATGCTAAAAAGACTAATTTTGACTAATTTTAGAGTTAGAGGAAATTTAGAGGGCAACATACATGGAATAAAAAAATCTATGAAGAGAAATCACATCAGAAACCTTTCCAAGTATAGGGAAAAAAACACACAGCTCAGGTGTGTGAGATGTACAGAGGCCAATAATTATGGAGAGAGATGAAACTTCCTTTGACACACTTCAGTCAAAATCCCAGAGTTCAACACAAGGAAAAATCTTAAAAGCTGTCAGAATAAAGCACAAAATCAGTTATAAAGCAAAATCCAGTCAGTTTATAGTATACAAACTTAAACGCCAAGAGAGCTCGTTATGAAGTGTTTCGGCCCTAAAAGAAAATGATTTTCAATCGAGGTTAATATCTTTCAAAGTTAATGGAGAAATAAGGGCATTCCATGACAATATGACATCAATGCTCACCAAACCAGCACTCCATAAATGTTCAAGGATTTGCCAAAGACAGACTGTGAACCCAATAATACCAAAAAAGTCTAATGCAATAATATATTATATTCATTCACAATCAGCAGTTTAAAAAAGGAAAATACAGGAATCTACAGAAAAATATATGTAAATACAGGAATAAGTGACTAACTTTCAGTAATAATTCTCACTGTAAGTGCTGGCAACTCCTTGATGGAAAGAGACAGCCTGTAAATTATATCAGAGAATTTGCACTGGATGCTGTATAATATAAAGTTATCTTCATTTCTGCTAATACAAAAACGACTGAGGAAATACAGAATTATAGAGAACATAGAAGGGAATTAGCTCTGGATGCTGTCCTACATAATGTTACCTTCATCTTTGTTACTCAGGTTACACAGATGATGGCCCTTTTGATCAGTTCGTTTTTTCTCCTCTCTC